>CAUYUJ010017124.1:213640-247776 GCA_963575745.1 Prorocentrum cordatum | reverse complement strand
CGGACAGCAAGGTGCCACAAGGACCGCAACATCATCAACGTGAACAACACGGGGAAGGTCCCCCGATCGCCCGCGTGGCATAGGCGAGCCAGACGCCACAGGGCTGCAGCCAGAGTACTGTTGCGGATTTCAAAGGCGAGAGGATATCTGGATAAACATCACAGCACAATGGCAAGGTCTTTATCTCGGAATCGAGGACGTGACCGTTACGAGAGGCGTGATCGTGAGCGAGCTGGTCAGGAGCAAAGAGATGGAAAGTATCGTCATGCGAACAGATGGCAGTGTCAAAAGTGTGGATTGACAAACCCGAACAGCTCGAAATCATGCTCATGCCAGGACAAGCCCCCAAGGGCAAGAACGCCAAAAGAGAAAGCTCCACCGAAGAGATTGCCGCACATCCAGAAGCTCATAGACGACATCCCGATCGCCATGCCGGAGGAGGCGAGGGAGATGGAGTGCTGGGAAGAGCCGCCAACTGACAACCAGGCGGCGAGGGCATTTCGGTACAAGATATCTGCCAAGCAGACACAGGTCGCAGCAGCTGTATATGCAGCAGAAAAAGCAGGCATCGAGATGGACAACGAGAAGGAGATCATTGCGGCATTGAAGTACACCTTGGACATAATGAAGCCAGCAGCAGCACGAGTGGAAGGTCATCGCAAAAATGTGGATCGATGGAAGGATAAGATCAAAGAGCTGAAAAAAGAACAGGTCATGCTCAACTATAAGAAAGAAGATGCAGAACAACAACTTGAACGAGCATGTGCGGCACTGAAAGAAGCTATCAGAGATCGAGACGGCGAAGAAGAAGAAGCAGACAATGAGGAAGAAAATGATTCAGAAGCAGAGTATTTGGAAGCGTTAATGGATCTGGAACCCAGACTTGCAGTACCGCCGCCATCGACACCGAAGGAAATGAGGAAGAGAACTCCACCAGAATCAAAGATATCCAGCAGCAACGTCCCTCAAGCACCTCAGCCGCAGCATGCAGAAATGATAGCGAGCCATCAGATCCAAAAACTTATGGAAATGATTCAGCAGCAGCAGCTTCAGAATGGCAACTTACAGGCGACGATCCAGCAGTTGCAGATGGACAACGTTCACCAGAAGACCATGTACGACCAGCAGATGGCCATGCAGCAGTATTACATGCAGCAGCTGATGGACAAGCACCCAGAAGAATGGTCACCAGCTACTTTTCCCGATGAAGAAGCAGAGACAGCTCATGCTTGTGTGGCAACGAACGGCAGATTGCATGAAGCTGACATCACCAACACAAACGAGACCAAGGATCGCAAGCAGAAGGTGATGGAGGACATGGCTGATCGTGTGAAGGCAGAGGAAGCGAAACGGCAGAAAAAGCAGAATATGAGCCAAGAGATACCGGTGGTGCAGTCAGTCAAATTATCAGAAAGACCAGCACAAGGTCTACCCAATCCGACTATCACGGGCGAGATCGAGATGGAGTCGAAACCAGAAAAAGAAGACGAAGTACCTGTCGCATCTCAAGATCGATACCCAGAACTTCCGAGCCAGGATGTCATATCAGCCTTGACCGCTAGCCAACTAAGAGCCGCGCTGCAAGCAGTCGGATCAGATACGGAATCGATACCAGCAGAACAGCCTTCTCCAGAATTTGTATGTTCACCAACAGAGGTGGCAAGCGAAGTGGGAGAAAACGATCAACAGCAAGTGCCAGTACGTACAGATGGAACAGCTACGCCTGAGCAGCGTACCCCGAATGGAATCCCACGGGCGTTGTCACCGAAATCGCCGATTACTACGACGGAGCCTTTGACTCAGGATGATGTACGAGATGGAGAAAAAGAGAAGCATCGCCAATTGAGATCGCCTACACCAGCAAGGAGAGAGAGATCGCGCGAAGGTTTTCGCCAAAAAGGAGGCCCAGAAAGGTACAACATCGCCAGTGGAGATACGCCCCCTCGCGAACCTGAACGAGCACAATCACTTCCCCGATTTGGCACCGCTTTTCGTGAAGGAGAGAGCAGTTCATCAGGGAAGCCACCGCCAGCACGCATCGCCAGGAGGTCCATGCTCGCCTTTGGCAGGTTCGCGCGCACCGGATCAATCGGAGCACCGGCCAACGCAGGCTGGGGCGAGCGTACCATTGACGGGATCGCGGGCAGCCGCTAGGAGCGGCAAGCAGGTTCACTTTGGACCTGTTGAGTGCATGGAATTCAAAGTTGGAAGCAGACGGAAGACACTGCGTGAAGCATCACCCGCAGTTGATCGGACGACTTCAACGCCTTCCAGTATAGATAGACCACCAGAGGTACTTGAATCTGAGTACCACATCACCAAGGGTGCGCAGTACACGTCTGAGATTGGGTGGCCAGGCAGTTGTACCAGATCCGTCGGATCAGCCGATGTTACAGATCACGCACCTCATTTGGACCCTTACCTAGATGCTCGTGTATCCCTGCCGCTATCCTGGAACCCCCCTACATGGCTCGGCCAGGAGGACAAGCAGCAGAAGGCCAAGATGAACCCATCCCTTAGCCGAGAAGAACGAGCAGCACTGGAGTACGAACATACCGTAGGGCAAACCACGAAGATGTTCAATAGTTTGAAACCTGGCATTGGAAAGATTACAGAAGTATTTAGGCAGTTTCGAGAACAAGTCTCACAAGCATCACGAGCAGCAGCAAAACCAGTACCGAGAGGAGGAAGTGCAGCAGCAGACACGCTGCACTGCCGTGCGGAGATTCCCGAGCCGATCACGGTACGACTGGATCGAAAAAGCACCTGGATACATTTACAAGAATGCCACTCAGAAATGAAGCTGCACGAGTTCGCCGAAGTCGCGATCAAGATGACCAAGTACACAGAGGTGGACCCGTTCAACTATTATATATACACGGACGCCTCGGTACCTAATGACAACAAGGCGGCAGCATGGTCAATGGCACTAATTTCCCAGAGCGAAGAAGATTTTCATTTTCATGGACAGATTGGACACCTCATTTCAGGAAGCACGGCATTGGATATTGATTTCTCGAGGTTGGACTCGACACAAGCAGAGTTGGTGGCTATCACATGGGCATTGATTTTATCGTTGCAGCTAGATGCGACAGTGTGTACCAGCATCTACACCGACTCGCAGAGCGCGATCGACATCATTACTAAAGCAACGTCCAGAACGGATCCTATTTCACTTCTGGCGATCAGCACCTATGATGCAGTACAGCGGCGACGATTGGTACCATTACGGCACACAAAAGCTCATGTTGGTCAACCATGGAATGAATTATGCGACTCGGTAGCCAAGTATCACACTCAGAAATATCAAAAGAATGAGATTATCGATATTGAGATTGACAACTTCTTGCCCAGCGAGATCATCGAAGAGCTCTACGTCAGCGAATATATTCACTGGAGCATGCTACGAGACCCCGAGTATCAGGACAACCACGCATATCCAGCTGCGGATCGACATGGGCTGCATTATCAATATCAGCCGATGCAGGCAGACAAAAATATTGAGATCAAAGTCAGCGAACCCCCTGTATATCCAGCAGCTCCATTGGCATCGACGACCCAAACCACAGCAGAACGTCAAGGAAAGTCGCAGGCCAAGACGACCCTCAACCTCAACCTCTGCACGTACAACGCACAGCGCACAGTAGTGGATGTCGACAATGAGAAGCCAGGCGAGCCGCAGAACATCAACAGGGTCACGGCTAAGCTCAAAGACAACCGGGGCCAGCTTATGCGGACACAGATGCGCGACGAGAACATCCACATCGCAGGAGTTCAAGAGAGTACGGCAAAAGAGACATATTCGCACTACAATGGATATATGCAATTTAGCTCCGGAAGGCCAGAAGGCATACGACCTGAAGATTGCAGACTTGGGACATCTTTACTAGTCAATACTGATATGCCGTACGCGGTCAGCGACAAAACAGAGCACTATTTCAAGAAGAGCCAGTTCAGAGTATTGCATGCAGCAGAAAGGATTCTGATTGTGGCGGTCAAGACTCCCATCCTGCACGAAACTATTCATGTATGGCATACTCCACATCATGAGAAAGGCTCGAAGAAGAAGGAACGTTCAAAATGGTGGAAAGAAGTAAGACGATTAAGCTCCAAGTGGCCGCCTACCATCGTGTTGGGCGACTGCAATGCTACATTCGGGCCCAATGACACCCCAGGCGTGGGCAACATCAGCCTCAATGACGATGATGCCGACGATGACAACGCAATTAGGTGTCGGGACTTCGTGGAAGATTACAACCTGCACGTCATCAACACTCTCATCATGCACGACGAAAGGGCGACGCTTCATCGTGACAGGAGTGCCAAGAAGCGTGTGGACTACATCATGACCGCCAAGCAGTACCTCCAGGGCACAACCGAAGTTACAGTACTCACGGACTTCGACACTGGAGTCGAATCCGCAGACCATTTACCCGTTGTGGTGAGGACTGCGTTGCTGGTAGAACCCTCAGGCAGAAAGACAGGTTTTGCACCGATCGACAAGCGAAAGACCCACAACATGGAACTCAGGCAAATGTTTCAGAAACAACTTGGATCTCTCCCGCTACACGACTGGACAGTGGAGGCCAACCTGCAGCTAGAGCAGACGAACGACGTGGTCAACGAAATGGCGAGCATTTTCTTTAAAGCCGACGGCAGTACACCACGCCAGCCATACATCACCCAGGACACCCTGCGTCTGATCAGGATGCGGCGATACATTATCCAGGCTATGCGGTCAAAGAACGTGGACAGCAAAGAATGGATCAACCTCATCTCCCACACCGAGAAGTACGTGATTGCCAAGGTAAAGGACTCAGACAACTGGGCAGAAGATGCTCACCGCTTTGCTCTGGTAGTCGAAGCATATCGTGCGTTTGGAAAAGCGGTGGACATCGTCCAGGCGGGGAGGACATTTTTAACAGCTGCTAAGCCAAAGCTCACGTACAACTTAAGAAAAGACCGAGCAAAGCACCTCACACGAATAGCCGAAGAAGCGCAAGGATTCATAACGGACCATCGGTCAGGGCAGGCATGGTCGTGCACCAGATCCCTCCTACAATATGGCGGACGTGTACCGAGCAAGCAGAGCCGCAGACACCCTGCAGCGGGACCTGCCCCATACCACGAGGAGGATGACGGCACCACAATCGACGACGACCGAAAGCTTGCAGCCAGCAGGCTTCGACACTTCGCGGCGCAGGAAGATGCAGACATATCGACTACCAACAAAGTACGGGTTCGTTACAACGAGGACGTCGCGACTGCCGTACTACATACCCGTCTTAATCTTGATAATGTACCTTCATTACCATGGCTAGGCCACAGCTTCTCCCAAGTGAAGGAAGGCAAAGCAGCAGGTGCAGACGGGGTCAGCACCACGATCCTCAAGACGGCCCCCCGCGAACTTGCCAGGCTATACAACCCAATCTTATGCAAGACAGCATTGCTGATTCAAGAGCCGCTCTCTTTCAAGCACGGGATCGGGATTGCGCTCCACAAGAATATCGACAAGGCAGCTTGGAATGAATACTATCGGCTCATCCTCCTCAACAGTGAAGTTTCCAAGCACTATCACAAGTATCTCAAGACATGCCTTTCCAAGCTCATTGGGGTAATGCTTCGAGACACGCAAACGGGTGGACGACCAGGACGGTCTACAGCTATGGCGGGCCATATTGTCAATACCTTCCTGTGCACCATGCGCGAAAGCAAGGAATGTGGATTTATACTGTTCATCGACCTTCGCGCTGCATTCCACCGAGTTATTCGGCAAATGGCGCTGGACACCAGCGGGTACGACCCACGCCGATTGGACATTGAATACATCATGGAACACAGCGCAATGCCAGACGCTCTGAGACCACTGGCGCAGTTGGCCCTATCAACGCCTATATTAATGCAGCACTTGGATAAGGAGCCTCACCTCGCCCAGCAACTGATTGAGTCCAACAGGCTGACCCACTTCGGCATGCCGCACACGGACCAGGTTGCAATATCAAGACGCAGTTCCAGACCTGGCAATAGTTTAGCGGACTCGCTCTTCAATGTTACATTTACGCGGCCACTATCATTGGCAGAAAGTACGCTAATACAAGCAGATCTGTGCTATCGAGTTCCACCAGCACCTGAAGGAGCTCCTAGGTTCACGAAAGGCCGCCAAGTGAATACCGTGTTGTCGGATGTGTCTTTTGTTGATGACGCGTTGTTCGCGGTCCAAGCCAGAGCAGACGAAATAAAAAGAAAGATGTGTCGGACCGTGGACATTGTGCACAGCGCGATGGCCGTGTACGGTTTCGAGATCAATTATAAGCGTACCAAGACGGCAATACTTCCCACCCTACACGGAGCTGGAGCGAACTTGGTCAAGCAGCAGCTGTTCTCCACGCCTGAACCCCATATCATCACGAAGAAGTATAACATCAAAGTCTTTATCGAGACCAAGTACAAGCACCTGGGCACGCAGATTGACAAGGACGGGTGCATTGGTACCCAGATTGCTCGGAACCTGCAAAAGCAAAAGCAAGCGTTGGGCCCTGTCCGTAAGAGTATCAACAAGCTGAATACGATGAAGTGCGAGCCCAAGTTACGGATAGCGGACGCGTACGCAAATGTGCACTTGGGATACCACAGTGAGACCTGGCCAGCACCAAGCAACAAGCAGATTGACACCCTTGAAGCAGCCCAAGTTTATTCGTACAGATCGGCCCTCAAGCTCCACATGCCGCAGGAAGATGGGCGCCGACGTACGAACGAGTATGTACTATACCAAGCTCACCGTCCTCCCATCATGGCATGCCTGAGGCTACGCCGACTACGATACCTGACGGCTTTGCTGGAAGGAGGGCCAACGATTTTGCTGGCAATGCTGGAACACACGTGGGAGGTCACAAAAACAAAGAATGGATGGGCTGCCCAATTACCCGCAGATTTCCAATGGGTAGCTCGACATTCAGCCAAGGACGAAGAGGACGAGATTGCTCACCGCACCGTCCAGGATTGGATCGACCACATCCAGCACGAGCCGAAGCAGTTTCGCAAGACATTGAAGCTAGTATGGGACAAGTATCGTGCTCACCAACATGACCAGCATCATTACGAAGATTGGAATTATCGACTTGAACATATATTGCAAGCAGCCGAGGCAGCTGCAATACCACCGCCACCGGAGCGACCACCAGTAGTATGCTATCATTGTGGCCGCACATACGAGAATGCTTCTGTTCTGATGGCACATATCAAGCGTGATCACGACGGGATCGATGATGCACAAAGATATGCCACTTCTACCTATTGTCAGGCCTGTCGTACGGAATATCATACACGGCCTAGACTTATCACTCACCTTCGCTACCGATCCGAGGCTTGTTTGGAAGCGCTACGACAGACGAGCCAAGCCATGGGGGACGAAGAAGTGCACAAGCTCATGGCCCTAGATCGCTCCCACATTGCTGAACTTAAGCGACAAGGCTACCATGCTACAAAAGCGTTGATTCCTGCAAGAAGGGATGGACGACGACGACGCGATAGAATGGCTAAACCAAAGTTCTTACCACCAAGTGTGCCCCAGGAGATGATCGACGGACCCCCAGACGGAGAAGAAGACGATACAGCCCAACGTGAACACAGGCAACCAGATGATCAACAACGGCAGCCGACACCAGCGCCTGTGCATACGCCAACAGTGAAATATATTTTACACTTGTTTTCAGGGCGACGTCGACGAGGGGATCTACAACACTGGATCGAAGGTATGACAGATTTTCCGTGTGTTGTGTTATCAGTAGACGTTGTCAATTCCAATAGCCGTGCAGACTTAACACAGATGGAACAAATATTGGCATTTTCTACCATGATTCGAGAAGGATATGTCCTTGGAGTGGTGGCGGCGCCGCCGTGTGAAACATGGTCTGGCGCGCGACATGTAGCATTGGATGGAGACTACCAGGGGCCACCACCGCTCAGATCGGCCACACACCCATGGGGCATGCCACACATCGACATGCGGTACCGTCAGCAAGTACAACTCGGTAACCTGCCGATGAGAGCTGCCCTGCTACTGGCCGCAGTATGCATTGTGACCGTCACCCCGATGCTGATGGAGCACCCAGCACGTAATTGGCGCCCAGGTACGGCAACATGCTGGGCACTGGCTCAAGTACGAAGGATGCTAGCATTCCAAGATGTGGAGCTCATCACTTTCGACCAGTGCTGCTTTGGAGCTGCGTCAAAAAAGCCGACGACAGTGCTCAGCATTGCATGCCCAAGTTTTGGCAGAACTATGAGAGCTCGGGATGACAGAGGACGTTGCCCACATATGAATGGACATTTGGCTTCTATTGGTAGAGATACACAGGGCAGGTACCTCACGGCCAAGTTGAAAGAATATCCCGAGCAACTATCACTTCATATGGCGATGAGTGTCCAGGATGCATGGAAAAACCGCACATACTACGACGGCGCAGACTGGGACGACACGTGCCCAGACCTCATGCAGCTATACGTTCCTCTCGACGAGTATGGCGCGGCAGTGGACGACTACAACCATGATTGCTGGCGAGGGCACCGTGCGTGACTCCAGTGAGCGGTTGGTCTTTTATGCCGATGGCAGCAAGTGATGCATGTGGAGCTGAGGGTCCAGTTCAAACTGGACTACAAGGCGGCCAGCAGCACCGGCGACCACCAGCACCACGACTGGGGGGCCGCGTAGGACTGCTACTTCTGGGTCGAGAAGGCCCCCCCTACAGGGTGAGCGTGCCGCCCGCCGGAGAAGGCGGTGGCTGGCGGCCCTGAGGGGGGGATGAGCTGGGCCCGACGGCCCGCCCCCCACTCCTCTCCTCGTGAGTAAGGTGTCGTTGGGGTGGTGGAGGTGGGTCTCTCTCCCTCCTCTCGCGCGGCGGCCGCGGCCGCGGGCGCGGGAGCGCGGACCCGACGCGCGTGGCGCAGCGGTTGCGGCAGGCAGGAGGAGGGAGGAGGAGGAGGAGGAGGAGGAGGAGGAGGAGGAGGAGGGGAGGAGGAGGAGGGGAGAGGAGGAGGAGGGGAGGAGGAGGAGGAGGGAGGAGGAGGAGGGAGGAGGGGGAGGAGGAGGGAGGAGGGAGGAGGAGAGGAGGGAGGAGAGAGGGGGAGGAGGAGGAGGGGGAGGGGGCCCGCGAGAGGGGCCAGCCCTCGAGGAGGCGCGGCTGGCGCAGACCCCGGCCCCCCGTGCTGCTCGCCGCCCCACCCCGGGCGACCCTCGGAGCCCCCCGCCGCTCGAGCTTCGCGGACGTGCCGCCCGGGTGCGGCGTCCCGTCGTCGCCCCGCCTCGCTTGCGTCGTCCCGCGTTCCTCCCTCCATCCCCCTCCCCCTGCCCCTCCTCCTCCTCCTCCTCCTCCCCTCCTCCTCCTCCTCCACTTCTCCTCCTCCTCCTCCTCCTCCTCCCTCCTCCTCCGAGGGCTGGCCCCTCTCGCGGGCCTCCTCCTCCTCCTCCTCCTCCTCCTCCTCCTCCTCTTCCTCCTCCTCGAGGGCTGGCCTCCTCTGGTTCTGGAGGTTGGCGCCTTCGGAACGTCTGCTGGCGTACTTCAGAGCGGCGCGTCAGCAGGAGCTAACAACAACGATTCATCCTTTGTCATGCATCCGTCCTCGGCCCAGGCCCCGCCGCGTGGGGGCAAAGGCCGAGTCGGCGGAGGGGGCCATGCCGGCGGCGGCAGTGGCGGCGGCTCGGCCTGGGCGAGGGGGCCGCCACCGCCCTGGTGGCCCCCAGACGGCGGCGCGGGCAGCGGCGCGGCAGTGGTGCTCCCAGGGCCCAGGTCCCCACAGTGGGGCTGCAACTTCGGGGAGGCTGGCAATTGGGCCTCGCGCCTGTCCTGCCGCCGCTGCGGGCGGGCGGCGCCCTTGGCGGTCCGCCAGCGCGCCTATGAGGCGGCCGTTTGGACCACCGCCCAGGCAGCCACCCAGGCGAAGGACAAGGGGTCGAAGGCGAAGGCTGAGGGCCCCAAGCCTGGGGCGGCGGCTGCGGCCGAGGCTACAGCGGGGCAGCCGAGCGCCGAGGTGCCGCTGGCCACGGCGAAGCTGCTCGTGGACATGCATGTGCAGCAGTACGGCGCCGACCGGGGGGCTTGGCCTAAGGACTGCGCGGAGCTCATGCGCTGCGTGGCGATCGTCGACAAGCACGCGGAGGCGGAGGAGGCCAAGAGCAAGCGATATGCCGCAGGCCATCTTGGGCTTCGCCAGATCCTCATGCGGCTCGACGAGAATAAAACCAAGATCGACAAGGCCAAGCGCCGGATCCAGGAGATCCAGGCGGAGGCCGACGAGGTGCAGAAGCGCCTGGACAAAGAGAACGCCATCCTGGCGGGACACCAGGCCAAGCGGAAGGAACTGAAGGTGGCCAAGGACGAGGCGAAGCTTCAGGAGGAGCGCGCGAAGGTCCAAGGCGCAGGGGCGGCTGAGGCTGCAGCCGCGATCATGGAGGCCTTCACCAGGACCTGCACCGTCGCCGGGCTGGACAGAATCTCGTCCCCAGAACTCCAGGCGGAGTTCGCCGAGAAGTTCGGGGGCCTCCGGGGCGTGGTCGAGAAGATTGCAGCCGTGGGCGCCCACAGGCCGCGCAGGCCGCAGCTCCCGAGGGCGCTGGGGGCGGCGATGCGAGCGTTCCTGGCGCTGCAGGCGGTGCCGGTGCTGCGGGCGCTCGCGATGCAGATGTTCATATGGCCGAGCCCGGTGCGGACGTCCCTGATCCAGAGGACGACGGCGAGATTCCCTGTGGGCAGCCGTTGGGCTGGCTGGAGGCGGCGCCGAAGGCGGTGAACCTGCCAACCGCCCAGAGCTGGTGGAGAAGCGGAAGGCAATGTGGGCGCAGCTCAGCACCACAAGCGCCTTCAAGCGGCGCCGGGGACCTGGCGCA
The DNA here is from genome assembly GCA_963575745.1 of Prorocentrum cordatum. Taxonomy (NCBI): domain Eukaryota; class Dinophyceae; order Prorocentrales; family Prorocentraceae; genus Prorocentrum; species Prorocentrum cordatum. The sequence continues at coordinate 236,894 of CAUYUJ010017124.1, read as the reverse complement.
GGAACGGGGACGCAGGGCTCCTAGCCCGTCCGAGGATTTGCTGCTGTGGACGTGCAACACCAATGCGTGGACATCGTGCGAGAAGCTCCTCGAATGGTGGTTCAAGGACGTTGGCGCGAGGATGCCCGACATCGTATGCGTGCAGGAACACCGCATCAAGCTTGAGACGAAGCACGGGGCAGCCAGGCGCTGGGCCCAGGAGCAGGGGCTCAAGGCAGTGCTGGGCCTCGCAGAGGCGACTGGCGATGGGCCCCTGCAGTCGTCGGGGGGCACAGGGGTTTTGGTGTCGGCGGCGTGTGCGGCCCAAGCACTGCCCACCCCGCTGTGCCCTGGCCACCGGGCCCAGGCCGTCAGGATGAACGTCGGACTGCAGCTGCCGATTGTGGTGGTGTCTGTGTACCTCGTCGACAAGATCGGGAAGACCGGGCAGAACCTGGACATCATGGAGGGCATGCTCAGGGAGATCCTCGGCTGGCGGCGCCCCTGGGCAGCAATGGGCGACTGGAACGTCGACCCATGCTTCGTCCATTACTGGGTGAGGCGTGCTGGAGGCTCCCTGGCAGCCCCTGCCTGACCGACGTGCGGGGAGCAGGAATATGACTTTGCGGTGGTCTCCTACACCCTCGCGGAGCTCGTGGACGAGGTCGGCCTAGTGGAGGGCGCGCCGATGTCGCCTCACTGCCCGGTGGCGCTGCGGCTCAAGGGCGTGCGCAAGCGGGCGCGCATCCAGGTGGCGAAGGTTCCTCAAGCGGTTCCCGCTGGAGCTCCCTCCCCCGGTGTGCCCGGCGCCGGAAGAGAAGGAGGTTCGGGACATGGACGCCGGAGTGCAGCACGTCGGAGAGGCGAGCCAAGAGTGGTTCGCAGAGGTGGAGAGGTACTTGAGCTCCTTGCACGGCATGGGGGAGGACCACGCGGCAGGGAAGCTCAGCAGAGGAGGAGGATTGGTGATGCAGGAGATGTCCCTGGAGGCGCACTGGTCCAGGCGCTGCCGGGATAGGTCGGGCCTGACGGCGCGGGAATGGCACCGGCGCGTGGCAGCGCTAGGCCGGCTCAGTTCTCTGGTGGAGTCCGTCAGCAGGTTGGGCCGCGGCTGGGCGGAGTTGCGCAAGCAGGTGGTTCAGGTGCGCGGCATGGATAAAGACGACGAGTGGCTGGCGGAAGGACCGCTGGCAGGGCTCAGCATGGCCGCCCTAGCCGCGGAAGTCCAAAGGGGACCAGCAGGTTCGGGGGCATTGCTGCTCCAGGAGGTGCGACGGCAGGCGGCCGCTGCGGACGCCCGGGACGCCGCCAACAGCAGCGAAGAGCGGAAGGCATGGGCCAAAGCGGCCGCTACGGAGCTGGGAGGTCCGCGCGCCTTCCAGTTCATCAAGCAGCAGGATGCAGAGTGTGACGTCGTCGAGCCTGCCCGCGCGGACAGCCCTGGCTTGCCGGTCGAGGGCTCGGCGGCGTTGGAGGTGGTCCTGGACGAGTGGATGCCCCATATGGTGCAAGGCAAGCCGTGGAGGCGAGCCGCCGCTGGAGGAGTGGCCCGACGGCGACGCGCTGCCGCCGCTCAGGCTCGAGGACCTGGGCGAGGCGCTGCGCAGGTGCAAGGTGGGCTGCGGTTTGGGGTGGGATCGGCTGCGCCCCAGGGTACTTGGGCATCTGCCCGGGGCCTGCCGGCGCAGGTTTCTGGACATCTTGAGTGCCTGGGAGGAGCGGCCGTGTGACGTGGGCATGTGGGGCCCCATCACGGTACTCCTGGGTAAGGACGACGGTGGCAGGAGGCCATTCCACCTCAGCTGCTTATGGATTCGGCTGTGGTCGAGGCTTCGCCAGCCCCTTGTGAGACGCTGGGAGGAATCGCTGGGCAACCCAGCGTCTTGGGGCGCGTCGGACAGAGCCTGCGACGCGGCCGGCATGGTGTCTAACCTGCTGGCGAGTTTTGCGAGATTGAAGCGCATGGCAGCAGCGGCCGGAGTGCTTGGCTTGGCAAAGTTCTACGAGCACGTCAGCCACGCAGAGTCGGCCAAGGCAGCGGACGAGACGGGCTTCCCGAGGAGGTTACTGAAGCTACCGGTTCGCCAGACGGGTCACTTGGTCAGGGTCCATTTCGCGCGTCATTCGAGCTAACGGCACCTTGACGGCCTGGTGCTCGTGTGCGACCGGGGTTGCCAAGTTTTTATACTCCACGCGGTGGCCCGGAGGCTGCGGTAGACTTGCCTTGTCGCGCGCTTTCAGAATATCGTGGACGACGTATTCTTGGCGAGGAGCAAGTCAAAAGCAGCTGCCCGCAGCCATTCGCGCCATCGTGGAGGACCTGGAGGGCGAGGACCTCAAGGTCAGCTGGAAGAAGACCAAGTTCTTGGCCAACACCGAGGCGGTGGCGCAGGCCATGGACACCGCCCTGGCCAGGGCTGCGACAAGCTCGGGCGCCCCTGCGGGCCCGCGCCGGGCCTCGGGAGCGCGCAATTTAGGATGCGACGCCACTGACGGCCGCTGGAGGCGCGCGCGCGCGGGAACAGGGCGCCCGGTTGCGGAAGGCGGCGCGGCCCAGCAGCAGGGTGCAAATCTTGAGGCGTGCGGGGGCGGCCACCGCGCAGCTGCAGAGAGGAAGCCCCGCGGCCACAGCCCTATGGGGCTCGGCCGTCGCATGGATTGCAGACGGAAAGCCCCGCTAGCTCCGGATTCAAACAGCGAGGGCCGATGGGGGGCTGACAGCAGGGCGCAGCGCGGGTCTCAGGTTGAAGTCCCATCCACGAGGGAGTAGACGCGATCCCTGGACGTTGCACGTGGTGGAGATCGGACGCGCATGGGCCACCAGCCTCACCCAGGGCATCGTCGCCGACGGCGTGCTGCAGACGTGCTGGGAGGCAGGCCGAGGCCTCCTTGCGAAGGCGAGGCCGTGGGCCCAGCAGGTGCCCAGCAGAGGCGTGCCACCTGGGAATGAACAGGATCGGGATCACGTTACCGAGCTACGACGTCATGGACCTCCCGGGAGGCGAGATGATCAACATGAAGTGGATCTCCCCGGGGGCTGTCATGGAGGTGGTCAGGAGGTGCGCCCAGCAGGCTTCAGACGCGTGCGCGCTCGCCCGACTCCGGGGCGAAGGTACCTGGGCTACTCCGTTGAATTGGACACCGACGGCAGCGCTGCTGGCCAGGCGCGGCGGCGATGAGCCAGAGTGGGGCGGCCCCCAGAAGCGTGCCCTTGGGGGTCTCGTCGGGGGCCCCCACTGGACGCGGGCCAGGCTGTGCGACGCGGGCAAGGCAGGGGACGATCGGTGCACGATGTGCCAGGCTGCGCGATGGACCCTGTGGCATCGGTACTTCGATTGCGACTGCACCGCGCCGCGAAGTCGAGACCGCTGTCCCCCCGCTCTTGTGGAAGCGGCGGCGGTCGTGCGGTCGCGCGGCGAGGCGGCGGGCGAGCTCTTCGCCAGGTCCCTGCTGCCAGACCCCGGGCAGTGTTTCCCCAGGGTCGAGGCCCCCGAGAGCGCCCGCCTGGTTTGGCACGCGAGGCCGGTAGGGGGGTTCTTCACCGGCGACGTCTTCGTTGACGGCAGCGCGTACGACGTCGACGACGATGCGCTGCGCCGGGCAGGCTGGGCTATCATATCCATGCACGATGAGAGGGAGGTCGCCGGGGCGGCCTGCGGGGTGGTACCCCTGTCTAAGGCCCCCTTGCAGGAAGCGAGAGATGGGGAAGACTACGCCTTCAAGATGCGCGCGGCGCTGGGCCAGGGACCCCTGACGGTGCATTGTGATTGCAAGGGCACGGTCAGGTGCGCCAGAGACCGGGAATTCGCCATTAGGGACGCGAGCGTCCGCCGCCACCTCTGGCGAGCCTGGTTGGCTGAAATGGTGGACCAGGACGTGGAGGTGATCAAGGTGAAGGCCCATCTTTCGGAAGAGGTGGCCAGCGGCCCCCCGCTGCTCAGCTGGAGACGGGCAATGCAGTCGCCGACCGAATGGCCAAACGGGGCGCGAGGCTCTGGCAGGTGCCCGAGGAGGCACGTTTGTTCGCTGCGGCGTGCAGGCGGCGAGCCAAGCAGCTCGGCCGGTGGCTAGGCGATGCGCAGGCCCACTTCCAGCAACACGAGTTGCGCGACCACGAGGGCCTGGAGAATGTTCTGGCTGGGGCTGCGCGGTTAACCCCGCCAGCAGGAGGAGGAGGAGGAGGAGGAGGAGGAGGAGGAGGAGGAGGAGGCTGCGGGGAAGCCGCGATGCTGGGACATGAGAGCAGCGAAGGAGAAACTGAGGTGCCGGCGGAGTGCTACACCGAGAAGGGCGCGGACGATCTGAAGAGCCCGTGGCGGCTCCGTGGCCACAGTATCCTGATGGCTGGTTGCACCGGCCAGCCGGACGCGCTCTTCTGCAAGAGTTGCGGTGCCAATGCGCAGCACCAGCGGCAGGGTTGGGGCAAGCTGCTGGAGCCATGTCTGGGCCCCGACGCGCCCGGCCTGGCGGAGGCCAGGCGCCGACTCAGACAAAGCCTCCACCCGCACCCACGCCAGAAGAGAGTCCGACTCGACGAGCCCAGGTGCCCTGACCAGGTAACGCGTGCCAGCTGGCGTGCAGTGCTGGACCCAGCAGAGGCGGCAGAAGTGGAGGCCGGGTACGGCTTGGCATGGCGGCCCCTCGGACTCGAAGAGGTCGCAGCGCTCCACGGGTTCAGAGGCCAACAGGCGGCGATCGCTTGGGAGCGCCGCGAGGCCCAGGAGGAGCAGGAGCGGCGACGCGAGACGCAAGCCGCGGCAGAGCTCCAGGAGGACGACCTCTTGTCCTGAGGGGCCCGCCGAGGGGTAGCGCCGTGGTGGCCGTGGGTGGCCCTCCGGCCCGGGGCTGGGCCCCTGTGGCCCGTCTGTCGTAATGTTTGGTCCCGCGGAGCGGCGGCCCGCTAGAAGGCGAAGCCTGGCACAGACCAGGCATTCATTTCCATTCCCATTCCCATCCCTCCTCCTCCTCCTCCTCCTCCTCCTCCTCCTCCTCATCCTCATCCTCATCCTCATCCTCATCCTCATCCTCATCCTCATCCTCCTCCCTCCCTCCCTCCCTCCCTCCCTCCCTCCTCCCTCCCTCCCTCCCTCCCTCCTCCCTCTCCTGCTCCTCCCCCTCCTCCTCCCTCGAAGGAGGAGAAAAGGTACTCACCCACACCGCTACCCTCCCCCAGTTTCCCTCCTTCCGGGCCTCCTGGCAGGCCGTCGCCGTCATCGCTGGATCCGCCTCGATATTCTGGTCAGAACGCACCCCGGGAGAGGTCCGGGGAGCTGCCGTATCGGCACTACCTTCTGGTACCCACACCGCTACCCTTCCCCAGTCTCCCTCCTTTTGGGCCTCCTGGGAGGCCCTCGTCGTCACCGCTGGATCCGCTTCGAGATTTTGGTCAGAACTCACCCCGGGAGAGGTCCGGGGAGTTGCGGTAATTATCGGTACTACCTTCTTCTGGTGTCCCCTTTCTATTGCTCGTCTTGCTGCCCCGCCTCTCACGCCCTCTCCTCGTGCCGCCACGCTCCCTCCTTCGTGGCTCCCTGTTCCTCCCCTCCTCCTCTTTCCCTCTCCTCCTCGTCTTTCTCTCCCGGCTGCGGCGGCGATGAGAATGAGACCGATGACCGCGACGAGAACGATGACGACGACGACGACGACGACGACGACGACGACGACGACGACGACGACGACGACGACGACGACGGGGACGGCACCGACGATGCGAAGGCGACGACCACAACCACGAGGATCGCCTCCAACCCCGCCGCCGATGACGCGGAGGGCGACGACGACGACGACGACGACGACCAGGAGGAGGAGGAGGAGGAGGAGGAGGAGGAGGAGGAGGACGACGACGACGATGACGAGGAGGATGAGGAGGAGGGGGCTTCGCGCGAAGGGCTCGGCGATCGCGCGGGCCCGGAGCTGCCTCTGCAGGCCCGCCCTCGAGGTCGTCGCCGCCGTCGCCGTCGCCGCCTGCCCCGTCGCCGTGGCCGTCGCCAGTGCCGCCGTCGACGTTGTTTTAGGTCGGGCATGTCCCTCTACGGGAGGAATATTCCAAAGTAGGGCAACCATAGGCGGGGGACGATTTTTGGAGTACGTCTGAAGATTGTTGTTGGATATTTCTTGATGATGCTTCATCTTTCGTCCAAAATCCGCCCGTAGAGGGGAACATCCGACCTAGCGCCAGTGTCGCCGTCAGCGCTGTTTTTTGTCACCATCCTCTTCGCCGCCGGCGTCGCTGCCGTCGAGGTCATTGCCGTCGTCCTGTTCGTCGCCGTCGTCTTTGTCTTGGTCGCGGTCGGCGCCGTCGCCGTCGATCCGGGAGTGAGGAGGCCGGCGTCGGCGTCGTCGCCGTCGTCTTGGTCGCGGTCGTCGCCGTCGCCGGGCAGGGGAAAGAGGAGGGAGGGAATGGGGGCAGGGGGAGAGGAGGAGGAGGAATAGGGGAAGGAACAGAAGCAGGGGAGAAGGCAAGTGGGTTTTTGGGGAGAGAAATCGTGACATGAGGAAGAGGGGAGGCGGGGCAAAGTTTCGTTGGACGCGGGTCGGCGTCGAGCCTCAGCTCCTGTGAAGACATCGGCGAGGGGCACGAGCGAGGGCCCGAAAACGATGGAATCGAGGAGGAGGAGGAGGAAGAGGAGGAGGAAGAGGAGGAGGAAGAGGAGGAGGAGAAGAGGGTGGGGCAGGGGAGGGGGGATCTCGGCGTCACCCCAACATACTTATACTGTATGTGCGTCGCCCCCCCAGGGGCGACGCGCGCACCGGGAAATCTTCTAGTATGCGTCGTGGCGGGCGCTTTCTGGCCACACCGCTCGGGAAACGATGTACTATAACATGGGTATACTGTATGGTTGGGTCGGTCGCCCGCCTCCAAGGAGGACATATAGTCTCAATATGTCTATGTGCGTCCCAGGGGAGGCGGGGCAGCGTGTAGGAGGGGGCACCTAGGATCGGCGGCGAGCGAGGGGGAAGCGAGAAGGAGAAGGCCTTCTCAGAAGGCGGGCGGGGCGTCTCAGAAGGCGGCGGGAGTTTTCTGCGTCTTCGGTGAGGGCTTATGAAACTTCTCATCTCAGAAGGCCCGGGGACTGCCGAGCCTTCTGAGAAGGGAAATAGGTTCTACAACCCTCCCCCCCGGACTTAACGATCCCCCTTTTTCGTATTGCAGTTTACTCCAGATTTCGTAATAAAGGGAGGGGGGTCTCATTTCGGGGGGGGGGGGTCTTCCACTCTATCTTGGAGGGCCTTGGAGGTCTGGGGACGATGTTTTGGAGGGTTCTCCCACGGGGGAGGTCTGAAACGGCTTGTCTTGGAGGGTCCAGACCCCCTCCCTTTGATTACGAAATCTGGAGTACATATGATTCTGCCGCATCGTCCATCCGAAGTACGAATTTACACTATCCCACGCGGGCCGGTATCGCCCCCCCCACCATCCTTCGCAACAAGTAGTATGCGCGCATTTCGCTTATCAAAAGGCATAAGTTTTCAGCAACCCCTTGCAAAACAAATGAGACGAAGTGCGCAGGCGCGCGTTGTCGCGCGCATGCGGAAATCCTTTAAACACCTTCGGTTTCGGAAGGATTTCAAAATCGAGTGTCCCAAAAGCATATACAAGCACATGGTTTCGCAACACGGATTTCCTAAAAAAACGTGCGAGCGTTCTTGCGAAGTCTTAAAATTAAGCCAAGGTTGTTCAATTGTTTCATAACATGCTACCAACAGGCTTCGCGCGCGCATGCCGAAATCTCTCGAACGCCTTTGCGCGCGTGCTGTCGCGATAATCCTTTGCAACAAATGAGACGAAGTGCGCAGGCGCGCGTCGTCGCGCGCGCATGCCGAAATCCTTAAAAAAAAACCATTGTCTTCGGAAAGATTGCAGAATCGAGTGTCCAAAAGACATATGAAGCACATGGTTTCGTAACACTGATATTTTCTTCTTTTAAAAGGAGGAAAAAAAACGTGCGTGCGCTTTCTTGCGAATGCTTGATAAAACCACCGGTTTGCCAATATTTCAGAATATGCTACCAAAAGGGCTTCGCGCGCACATGCCGAAATCGTTCGAACGCCCCTGCGAGCGTGCTGGGGTGGCACGCTCCGTGTCAAATAATACCATGCGGGCCACTGGCGCGTCTGCCGCGCGCGCATTTCAAATTCCTTCGAAAACCTTCATCACCGACGCGAAGACGCCGTCATCGTCGTCGGCGTGATCATCCTGTCTTTCCTCGTCCTCGCCGTCGTCGTCCTCTTTGGCGTCGTCGTCATCGTCGTCGTTGTCGCCGTGGTCGTCCTTGCTCCTCCCTCGTCGTCGTCGTCGTCCGTCGACTGCGCCTCGTCGCAGTCCGTCATATTTCGTCGCCGGCGCCGGCGTCGTCGTCGTCGTCTTCGTCGTCGACGTCGTCGTCGTCGTCGGCGTCGTCGTCGTCCTCGTCGTCGTCGTCGTCGTCGGCGTCGTCGTCGACGTCGGCGTCATCGTCGTCGTCGGCGTCGGCGTCATCGTCGTCGTCGGCGTCGTCCTCTTTGGCGTCGTCGTCGTCGTCGTCGTTGTCGCCGTGGTCGTCCTTGCTCCTTCGTCGTCGTCATCGTCCGTCGTCTGCGCCTCGTCGCAGTCCGTCCTATTCCGTCGCCGGCGCCGGCGTCGTCGGCGTCGGCGTCGTCGTCGTCGTCGGCGTCGTCGTCGTCGACGTCGGCGTCATCGTCGGCGTCGGCGTCGGCGTCGTCGTCGTCGTCGGTGTCGTCGTTGGTGTCGCCGTCGTCGTCGTCGTCGAAGTCGTCGGAGTCGTCGTCGGTGTCGTCCTAGTCGTCGTCGGCATCGTCGTCGTTGTCGTCGGAGTCGTCGTCGGCGACGGTGTCGTTGCCAAGTGCCATTTGGTACCTACCGTCACGTTCTTGAGGGGTTTTGCGACCAAGTTGTGTGTGGGAGGGTGGGATGTTTGCACGAGCTTTGGAGAGGACAGCATCAAGATAGACAAAGTAGATTGCACCGTATAGATTGCGCCACACAGATTTCACCGCATAGATTGTACCAGATAGATTGCACCCCATAGGTCGGACAGCTCATACTGCGTAAAACATGCATCGCACACAACATGTATTTTGCACCAGCAATAAGTTGCACCTTGTAGATTGCACCGCATAGATTGCTCCACGCAGATTGCGCAGCACATATATGGCACAACACGTAGGTTGCACAACACATGTATTGCACACGTGTTGTGCACCACATAGATTGCACAGCATGTATCGCACAACGTACATGGCGAGAAGCACACCGCTTGGGGTCCACGCCAAACATATCAATTCGACGTACGCGTGCTTACTCTACTGGCTCCATCGCTTCTCCTGCAAGCGGCTTGCGACGGCGCGCGGGCAGCAGGTCAGCCCCGAGCGGTGAATCCAATTCGAGTTCGACGCCGTGCCGATGCAGCCTGGATCCTACGGACATCTCGATTCGACACGATGTCCTGACTCGCTTCGAACCGGCGTCGGGAGCCCGTGCGACCGGGAGGAGTCCTTCCGGATCGCCGCCCCCCGGCACAGAGCTCGCAGAGGGCGTACACGAGCTCATGTTTGGGGGGCGGAAAAGAGTGGGGTGATGACTAGGGGGGGTGAATATCATGGCGGGGGCCATGATATTTCCCCAGATCTCATGGCGCCTCTTCTTGTTTCACTACGTCCCTGGCCCCCCCGCTGGGCCGCGCACATGCCGCCGGTCATGATTTGCACCCCCCCCCTCTTGGACACCCCCCTCTTGGCCGCTCCCGACATGTCGTGGGGCCCCCTTTTCTCTTGTGAAGGGGGGTCCCTAGAGAAACGACGGGTCCTGCAGTGCTTCGCCGTCCTCGGGCACGCGAGGCCCTCCCAGGGCCACCTGGGCCGTCAGACAGCTCCTCCGGGGGGGCGAAGGGCCAGCCTCGCGGCGAGGCCGCCCCCGGGTGGTGAAGAAGGGGGCCCGTCTTCCTCGGGGCCGCCTTGCTGAGTTCTGCGTGTCGGCCATCGTCCGGGAGCCTCATCTTCCCTTCTCTCCACGGCTGCCTCTGTCGCCTCCCCCTCTGGCATCTCTGCCGCCCGCCCCCCTTCTCGGCTCCCTCTGCTCTGGCCCTCCTCCTCTCTGCTCCTCTCCCTCCCACCTCCGACCACGACGGTGGCGACGACGACGGTGACGACGACGACGACGACGACGACGACGACGACGACGACGACGACGACGACGACCACGACGGCGGCGGCGGCGGCGGCGGCGGTGCCGACGGCGACGGCGACGGCATCGCGCACTCCGGTGAGGGCCGCAGCCGCCGCAGGTCGGGGGCAACGTTGGGAGGGGTTAGGCTCCGGGCGGGGCGCAGCGACCCCCCTTTGGCGGCGCGCAAAAGGGGCTAGGGGGAGGGGGGAAGGCTTCTTAGAAGCACCATGCTTCTTAGCAGGCCTCGGGCTTACGTCTATAGATCAGAGCGTGAATTACCTACCCCGCTTTCGCTTCCAGGCAAAACCAAGCCATACCACGCGCCTCCTCGTCAAGCGGCCTGACCAGGACAGGCCGTAGTTTGGCATCGCTTGGTATCTCTTGGAAGCGAGTGTGGTCAAAAGCGAGGTAGGTTTGTTTGCCCCCTAATAGAGAAGGCCCGCGCCTTCTAAGAAGCAGGGGTGCTTCTAAGAAGCCTTCCCCCCCTCCCCCTACCCCCCTCTGCGCGCTGCCAACCCCCATCGCCGACGGATCGCAGGTAGGGGAAAGGCCAGGACCGTGCGGTTTTCGTCATCAGGGGCCTACAGCCGATGCATCCGCCGTGCGTCGAGGATCCCAGCTTGATGCCTTTCCCCCTGAGCCGGCCCCCCTTCGTCGCTCCCTCTCAGCTCCAGCGGCCCTGAATTCGCCGCGAGGCGTTCCACCCTGGCTTCATGGCGCCGCCAGGGCACTTGCAGCAGGACGCGCAGGACGGCTCCGCGGGGGGCATGTTCGTTGACGGCACGCTTGGTGAGGCTAGCTTCTTGGCAACCCCTGGGAGGTGAAATTCAGCTTCGGCGCCGGCAAGTCCGCTGTCGAACGCAGGCCTAATCCGGCATGGTCCTACTCCTTCCGGCCGAGGCTTGATCTTGGGTTTGATCATGGCTCATTTGGCTGAATGGCCCCCTATCTGCCCCGATACCCTCCCACCGTTCCCGCGAAGACTTACCAGAAGTTGCCTCCGAGGGTGAGGCTGGCTGCGTGGCCTCGGTGCCCGCCCCCGCCGACGGCCGCCGCCGAAGGCACTCCCTCGAAAGAAGACGTTTCGAGCGAAACCCACCCAAGAGTTACGTTGCATATTGTCCCGAACATTGGTGTCTTCTCTTGTGCCCGACGCGGACTTGGCGTGGATCCGACGCGGACTCGACTCAGATTCGACACGGATCCGACGAGGCCGACACGGACTCCACGCGGCCGCGGCGGGACGGGCACGGTCCCCCAACGATGCAACATAAAAAGATCGCAGGTGGATAGACCTCCTACCCGGACGCGTCGATTCAGGACTTGGCCGTTGTCGGTTCGCGGGATGGCGCCGCGGCCGTCACTTTTGCGGGTCCAGGTCCGTCGGTTTCGGTCCCAGGCCGTTTTCTTTGAGGGGAGGTTTACGAAAGTCAGAGCGTGAATTACCTACCCCGCTTTCGCTTCCAGGCAAAACCAAGTCATACCACGCGCCTCCTCGTCAAGCGGCCTGACCAGTACAGGCCGTAGTTTGGCATCGCTTGGTATCTCTTGGAAGCGAGGGTGGTCAAAAGCGAGGCAGGTTGTTTTTTTCCTTATAAAGTGAGGTTCGTCCTCCGCCGACACGAACACAGGGCGGGGCACCCGAGCAGCAGCGGCCTCCCTCGGGCCTGGCGCAGGCAGGCGGCGTGCCGCCGCGGCCCGCGGAGCGGCGCGGGGCGGGAGGCACCCCGAGGAGCACCGGCAGCCTCTCCTGGGCCTGGCGGCGGCGGTGTGCAGTGCGTTCAGGGGCAACGACTTGGGGTGGGGGGGGATGGGCATCAGGGGGGGATGCATCGACCCCAATCGCCCATTGATCGCCGATAGTCGGGGGCAAACAAGCCTGCCTCGCTTTTGACCACCCTCGCTTCCAAGAGAGACCAAGCGATGCCAAATTGCGGCGTGTACTGGTCAGGCCGCTTGACGAGGAGGCGCGTGGTATGGCTTGGTTTTGCCTGGAAGCGAAAGCGGGGGAGGTAATTCACGCTCTAAGATAGGGGCCCGATAGCCCCCACCTGCCCAGGGCCCAGGAGGGTGCGGGTTCACGATCGCGGGCCCATCGCCGATCCATCGGCGATGCATCGCCGGTGCCAGGTCGACGCTTCCCCTCCATATGCCAGTCCCCCCCTGCCGTTGCCCCCCATGTGTGCGAAACGGGTCGGGATGTGGCTTGCGTGGAAGCAAGAGAACTGTCAACCCCAACTTGTCGCGTGGGCAAGGAAGCGGGGTCGTCTGCGCCGACACTGGCACGTAAGTTGCCCGCGTAAGCCCGCGCGTATGCGCCCTCGCTTCCGATGCAGCGTGCTGGGCCAGCGGCCCGCGTAGGCGTCGGCGTGAGGTCGCAACGTCATCTCGCGCAAGACCCGCTTTTGATCGTTGTTCAGATGTCTTGGCATCGCTCGGTTGTGTGCATTTTTCCTTCGGCGAGGACCATCGAGGAGCATCCTTGATCATTTGGCGAAATAGCCACACACGAAACCGAAAAAAACACAGGGAATGGACGTCCGAGCGATGGCCAGATGTCGGGTGGGCACTTCTGGAGGTCCGCGCTCGCTCCTTGGATCGGCACTGGGCCCCCCTTCCCGGCGCCTCCGGCGCCGGGGGCGGCGCCGGAGGCGCTGCCAGGGGGCTCGAGCGCCGATCCGAGAAGTCCGCGCTGACCTCCGAAATTCTGATGTCCGTCATTTTTGGCTCCGCGGGGGTGAAAAAAGACATCGCGGCAGAAGTTCAGCGAGTCGGCATTCCGCGAGGTCGCTACATTCGCTCACGCTGGCACGACGGATCTCTGCTTGGTTTTCGCTCGCCACCTCAGCTGTCCGACTTCTCCAAAATAGGGCGCTGTCCTTGCGCTTCTCATACCCAGGTGGGAAAAAAAGAACACACAGGCACAATGAAACGTCGACTTTCAGGGCAACATGGATACGGGAAAGTACGGGAAGTTTGAGGAAAGACGAACACCTACAGGAAAGATTGAACGAGTATTGGGAATCCCAAGAGTTGTGTTCATTTTGTGAGCCTGGCCCCCTTTCAAACACATATATATATATATATATATATATATATGTATGTGTGTGGCCTCGCATGGCGTTTTGCCCAGCCTTCCCAGCACACCTAGGGCAATCAGGGGGGTCATCGGAGACGTCCCAGAGACCCCCAAGACAGCACAAGAGCACTCCAAGAGTGACCGACGTGACCTCAAGATGGCCCAAGAGGCCTCCAGGACGGCCCCAAAGAGGCCTCCAAGAGCACTCCCAAGAAGGCCCCCCGAGGCAACAATCATTGATTTTCTGTTGGTCATTTTGGGGTTCTCCTCTTTTCGGCTTCCCGACGCTCTAAGACGGCGGTCTTCTGGGCGTCCGAAGCCGCGTGGGAGGCTCCAAAACCGCCCCACAACCATCCGTAAGGGCTTCCAGGCAGCCCAAGAGAGCCCCAAAACGGCACAACACGGGTCGAAGATGGCCCTCAGAGAGCCCCATGGCGGCCCAAGATGGCCCAAAAACACCCTCCGAAGCATTCCAAATAGTGACCCGGTCGTTCAGGGAGACCGCGGTTGGAGGCAGGGTGGCCTGAGGAAGCCACCGGAGGCCCCCAGAATACGCCCAGGAGGTCTCCAGAAGGCCTTAAGAAAGCCTGAAACAATTTTTGTGAGGCCCCTAGAGGCTCTCCAAGGAGGAGCCTCCGCAAAAAAGAGCTGAGGAGGATGGGGAGAATGCGCAGGGCATTTGAAAATAAGGAAAAAGAAGCGTGGAGGAAGGATAACGAATAACATTATTATAGCGGCGATGCCAGAGAAGGTAAGCAGGAGTTATCGCTAAATTGTCGGCTTGACCTTCCTGCCATTCCGCCTGCATACCAAACTGCAAGGACCAAGGTGCATGGCGCGAAGCGCCACTGCAGTCTTGTATATATATGTATGTATTTATGTATGTATGTATGTATGTATGTATGTATGTATGTATGTATGTATGTATGTATGTATGTATGTACGTACGTACGTACGTACGTACGTATGTAGGTAGGTAGGTAGGTAGGTAGGTAGGTAGGTAGGTATGTATGTGTGTATGCATTTACACACATATATATATATATATACACGTGTATAAATATGTGTCGGGCGTGTGCCTCTACAGGGGGAGTGTTCAAACATAGTTACAGCATAATCTTGGGACGATTTGCTCAATCGATGTTTTGACTATTTTGCTTTTCTGGTGTGTGTGTGTGGCTTTGTCTGACTTTCTTCAGAATCGGCTCGTAATCGGACATGCCCGACCTATACATCTACACACATATACATATGTATATAGGGAGATGTACACATACATATGTTTGTATACACACGCATCCATTTCTAGATGCACTCACATATATATATATATATATATATATATACACATACACATTTATATATATATACATACATGGAGATAAGAGCAAACACGCGGCAGGACGGCCGGCGCGGCAGCCGCCGCAGCAGCCGCCGCGCTCGGGCGTCGGTGCGGCGCCGCGCGAGCTGAGGCTGCGCCGGGGGTGCCGCGCCGCGGCGGAGGTCCGGGGCCACGCTGCAGGAGGGTGCCTGCACGAGCGAAATGGGCACGGAAAGAATGGGCACAATGCCCAACAGCAGATCTTGCTCATTTTGAACAGGACTCGCTGTCCACGCCGCCGCGGCCTGTGTCCATTCGAGACAGAAGGCCGCCTGTCCAACAGCGGCCGCTGTTGGTTTGGGACAACATTTGTTGTTGGGCATTGTACCCGTTCTTTCCGTACCCATTTCGGGCGTCCAAAGGATGGGTTGGCTTTTGGGGACCAGAGGACATCGCAGGCCTGGAGGTTGACACAAACGATTATCGGCGGTGTGCCTTCACCGAGGAAAAAATGTTTCGACCTCGATGATGTGGTGATGCTCTGGCTTCCAATAATGCCGAAGCATTACCACTAACACCGAAATCTGGGATCATCTTTCTCCTGTGGAGGCATACCCCTGTGTTGGTGTTGGTGCTCATGTCCAGGCCTCCAAGGACACAGACTAACCTCGCAGAAGACGAAGCGCCATAAACATGAACTTTTGGCGTTCCGCGCGGATTTTGTGGATCCGCGCTGGGCCCCCCCCCGGCGGCGCCTCCGGCGCCTTCCCTGGTGAGCTCCGCGCGCCAGGGAGGGGGGTCCGGCGCAGATCCAAGAAATCCGCGCGGAGCGCCAAAAGTTCATGTGTATGGCGTTGCTTCTTCTTCTAAGGACAGACTAACCAGGTCACTGGCAAGCTGGGGAAACGACACCCTTGCCTGCAAAGTCAGATTTGGTCGTCCAGTGTAGGTTTTCGTTGCTGCTCTGCAGGGTTCGGGTCCTTGTCCGGGTCTAAGGGGTGTTTTGCATGCGGTGAGGGCTTGTGTCCCGGTTTATTCCGGACATGTTGCAGTGCAGTTTTAGTTTCGTGCCGCCGCTTGGAAAACATGTTTTCGAGGGATGTTGGATGTTCCAGTCTTGCGTGTCCAGATCTACGGGACCCTGAGATAGGATCGGGGGCACCTCGCCATGGGGGAAACGGGTCCTGAGGCTTGGTACCCATGCCGCTACCTCTCGCCCGTTTCCCTTTTTTGCTCGGCCTCCTGGGAGGTTCTCGTCGGCACCGCTGGATTCGTCTCGCACTTATGGTCGGAGCGCACCCTGGGAGAGGCCTAGGGAGTAATTAGAGGTAGCGGTACCTTTTAATTTCCCCAAGGGGGGACCCTGACTTTCCAGAGTGCTAAGAGATAGCACTCCAGACCTACATAGATCTATCTGGACTGCCTCAAAGCTCGACAGGAGTGGGGACGTCGACGCCCTGGTGGTATTTTTGCTAGCCCTCCTGGAAGGTCCGGGGAAGCGGGTCCCGAGGGAGGCGGGCCCCGCGGCTGCGTTTTTTCCATTGTTGTTGTCCCCCAGGGGGGCCCTGCCACGAGCCCCGTGGCAAGTCGGAGAGCGGTCCAGGAGGAGCAGCTCGTCCCTGGGGGGGAAGGTCCCAGAGTCCGGGGCAACGATAGAGTTACGTCGGGCCTGTCCCCCTACAGGGGGGGTTTTGACGGAACAAAAAAAAATACCCCAAAAATAGTCAAACAATAATCAAAAAATAGTATGGGGACTATTTTTGGGTGTATTTTTTATTTTTTTTGTTTTTATGTATTTTGGGGTATTTTAAATTTTTCGTCGAAACTCCCCCTGATGGGGGACAGGCCCGACTTAACCATAGAGGGGAGGCTGGGCGTCGCGGAATGGGGGGGGGCGGTTCATGTCGTGTGTTGCTAGAAGTGCCCATGGCCCAAGGTGCCCCTGGGATTCTCGGGGTGGCCCAGACGGCCTCCAAAGCACCCCTCACGAGGCTCAGAGGGCCCCCTGGTGGCTCCAAGATGGTGCGGAAAGCTGGGGACACCTTGGGCCAGGGGCATTTCTAGCAACTTCCGAACATGTGGGGGCAGCCAGAGCTGAATGTAAGGGGTCCTGCTTGTTTTGCGAGTCCAGGCGCCATTTTCTTGATCTAGACTCAGGTTGGGCACGCCCCTCTGCAGGAGTGAATTGATAGTCCAAAATAGTTAAAAACATAGTTCGGGGAGGATTCTTCGATTATTGTTTGGCTACTCTTGAATGGTGTTTGGATGATTCGTCCTCCAAAGTCCGCCTGTATGGGGGACATGCCCGACCTGAATCTGCGCCCCACGGGCCCGCTCTGGGGCCTTGTGGGCCAGTCCAAAAAGGCCTGGGGGAGGGTAGGAAAGGCCGAGCAGAGAGGAGACAGGGCCCCTGCGCCGGCTTCCAGGACTCGGAGGACGTCTGGCTTCCAGGGTTTTCGTTCCGACATCCCTGCAGAGCGAGCTGCAGAAACCTGGCATGGTGTCGCCTGATGAACAGAGAGGACCGTGGAGGGCATCAATCCCCCCGTGGGAGGGGACAGCACGTCGATTCGGCAGGGCTGAGGGCGGCAAGGCTGAACTCGGCCAGGCTGAACTCGGCGAGGCTGACCTCGGCCAGGCTGAGCTCGGCCAAGCTCGGCCAAGCTCGGCACGAACGAAATGGTTGCGGAAAGAACTGGTACGACGACCGAGAGCTGTTTTCGCCCATTCTCAACAGGACTCGATGTCGGTGTCGCCGCGGTCGTTGTCCATTCGAGACAGAAGGCCGGCTGGCCAACAGCGGCCGATGTGGTATTGGACAACATGTGCTGTTTGGCATCGCAACCATTTTTCCGCGTTCATTCCGGGCGTCCAACCAAGCTAGATTCGGCCCCAGCAGAGTTCAGCTTGCCCGCGTGGGGCCGCAAACTGAAAGCAGCACATCGTCGGATGTCTGGGACCAGCGCCGCCCGCCGCGGCAACACGCCGCGCCGGCCTTGCTCTGCCGCTAGCAGAGAGTAAGCTCTGACCCTGAGGCTCGCCATTGCATCCTTTCGCTTGGCACCCTCACACCCTCCCCGTCCCCTCCAAGTCTTTCCTGTCGGAGGGATGCATTGCGAGTGCCCGGCATCCTTGTGATCGCCCTCACTGTCAGGTCAAAGTACGCCAAGCTACGCCACGGGTACCAGGCCCCAAGTCTCGTTTCTGCTCCTGGCAGCTTTGTAGCCTGGTACGGGCTTTTGGCGGAGGTCCCCCGAGGCGTGGGTCAGCGTTTTCCCTCTAGTGCATCTGTAGGTGTCGCTGGGTGCGTAGAGTCGCCGCACCCGTGCGAGGTTGGCCGAAGGCCACTCGCATAGGCAGCGCTTTTCCTCCGGGGCCGGGGCACGTCCAACAGACATAGGCGCGCCTCCCGCGGCCTCGGTCTGCGCTCTTGACGGGTGCAGAAACAGTCCTCGCCGCCGTCGCACAGCGTCGCGTGCCGTGAGCACGAGCAACGCAGCAGAGACAATGCCCGTATAAACGGGCGGATGACGATGTAGGTAATGGCGAAGCAGGTTCCGACAGTGCGGGAACGCGTGGCTCGCGCTCTCCTGCACTTCGCTGTGTCGTGCTCGCTCGATGTGTTCGCAGATGGGAGATGCAGGAACGTGTGGTCTGCGATCCCCTACAAAACTCGGTTCCCAACACTGCCGTGAAGCAACATCGCCGTTCGCCCGGCCTTGGAGTTCCGCCAAGCGGGTATTCACGCGTAAGGTAGCCCTCGCAAGGTCGAGCGCAGGCGCCACCATGCCCACGCTGTCACCGCGCCGGGTCGCCGCGCCGTCGTGCGGCAGGGCCATCTCTCTGCGTCGTGCACGGCGTGGCCAGCCCGAGCGAGAGCTCGATGCGCGCGTGGCCGCCAGGTCTCTCCAACGCTCGGTTCGGTATTACCACCCTGGAACAGATCCCTATCCCTATGCTGGGCATCTCCTCATCACGATGCCAATCTTAGGGGTTCCCTTTTTTTTGAGGGCGCATCCCTAAGATTGTCATCGACTCTTGGCGTGTCAATCTTAGGGATAGGGATATGTTCCAGGCTGATCACGGTAGCAAGTCATGGGAGCTTGGTATACCCCCTTGATTCAGTCGGTCAGCGTCGGTCTGCGTCGGTAAGCTTTTGGGAGTCGACGAGGCAGCGCCGATTTAGCGTCGGTCAGCGTCGACCAGCGCGATTTAGCGTCGATATTAGCGTCGACTAGCGTAGACTCGCTGGAGCCTACAAGAGGGTACGGGGGGCTTCCATGAGTTGCCACCGAGCATGCGGCCGCCAGGCCTCTCCAATGCTCTGCCCTCGATCGAAAAACAATTCAGTGTCACCAGCATGCCCTCCAAGACTTTGGAGGGACGGGCACGACGTCGGGGTGGGGTGGGGTGCACTTGTTTTCCCCGTCTTCCCAGGGAAACAGCGAAAACTCATACATCAGGATCCCGTATACACCAGGATCAGGTTTCTTGTGCGAGTTTCAGTGCGGGGCCAGAACAAGCGTCGGTGTATGGAGCTCGGCTCCTTGAAACAGCGGCATAAGCATGCTCTCTCTGAGCTACGCACGGACGTTTCTTGGACCTGCGCTGGGCCCCTCTGGCGGCGCCTCCGGCGCCGCCCCCTCGCGCGCTTCGCTTCGCTTCCGATTCAAGACATCCGCGCGGACCTCCGAGAAATTATGTTTTGGCAGGTTTGGTTCCTCTGCTCGCGCAGCCAGGTACCGCGGCCCCCATGCGCGTGTGTATCCAGCGCGCTGCCTCCGCATGTGTGCTGGACGTGGGTCCAGGCCTCGATTTGTCAGGGGTTGCATATTGCAATCGGAGCCCTGACACGTCGATTAGTGAGTTGGCCGTTTTCGGTTCGCGCGAGGGCGTCGCGGCCGTTATTTTTGCGGGTCCAGGTCAGTCGGTTTCGGTCCTGGGCAGTTTTCACTAAGGGGTGGTTTGCGAAAGAGAGGCTTGCCCAACGCCGACGCAGAGCAGGCATGAGGTTCGGTGGGTCCCGTTCGACGCTGCTGCGTCTCCATTCCCCTGGATAAGCTCCGCGCCCCTCTGCCAAGACCAGTGCGGCCTGCCACGGTTCGGCACCATGCACATACAGCGCCGGTTTTAATACATGTTCCGCGTGCGGATCATGTATAAAAAATGCAGGGATATAGCATTAAACACAACGATGCGTTCATGCGTAAATTTACTCATGCATTAGTCATGCATTAAAACTCCGATGTTTTCAAACATCCCATGTATTGAAACCTGCCCTGCAGATAAGCTCCGCGCCCCTCCCCTAAGGACCAGTGCGGCCTGCCACGGCTCGGCAGCATGCCCACATGTAAGCTCTCCTCCCGCATCCGCAGGCTCCAGGGGGCGCACGCTCACCTTGACAGGCCCTCGCGGTGTGGGCACCGGGCGGCGGGGGGCACATGTGGGTCCTCGGTTTGGGTCGGGCCTGTCCCCCTACAGGGGGGGACTGTCGACGAGAAATCAAGAATACCCCAGAAATAATCCAAACATAGTCCCCCTACAGGGTTCAACAATAGCCCAAAAATAATCCAACCATAGCCCACAAATAATCCAAAGATAGTCCAAACATAGTCCAAAGATAGTCCTAAAATCCTCCAAAAATAGTCCAAGCATAGTCTGGGGAATATGTTTGGCGTATTGTTTGGCCATTTTAGGGGGCATCTTTTGGTGTAGTTCTTATGTTTCGTCGAGGATCCCCCTGTAGGGGGACACGCCCGACATGATCCTCGGTTGGGGGCTGCACGGGTGAGGATGCACGTCTCAGGGGGTTGCCTTGGCATCGCTCGGACGTGTGCATTTTTTTCGGCCCAGACCATCTGGGAGCATTTCGGGCCATCTTGCGCCAGAACTTTCGTGCACGATTCTGGAGCATGCACGGGGAACGGACGTCCGAGCGACGGCGAGTTGAGAGAGGGGGGGAGGGAGAGAGAGAGAGAGAGGGGGAGGGAGAGGGATAGGGGGAAAGAGAGACAATGCAAGGGGAATGCAAGTCCGAGCGATGGCAGGTTGAGAGAGGCGGAAATAGAGAGAGAGAAAGAGAGAGAGAGAGAGAGAGAGAGAAAAAAAAATACAAAAACAAAAACGATACGAGAGAGAGAGAGAGAGGGAGGGAGGGGGAGGGAGAGGAAGAGAGAGGGGTGGAGAGAGAGAGAGAGAGGGAGGGGGGGAGGGAGAGGGAGAGGGAGAGAGAGAGAGGGAGAGGGGGAGAGGGGGAGAGGGGAGAGGGAGCGAAAGCGGGGGCCCAGCGGGTCCCCCGCGGGGGGCGCGCGACGAGAAGCACTGCGCCACCGCGCGCCCCCGGACTGGGCCGGGGTGGCCGCCCGAGGGGCGCGTGGTGCCGCCCTGGGCCCGGGTCGCCCGCGGGGGGGTGCGCGGAGGGAACGGCCGAGCAGTGGCGCAGCGTCTTGGCTTGCCTATATCAAAGGGTATCAAGAACACCCCCCCTCCCCCTCCCCCCTGCTCGACATCCGACTGAGCGAGTAGAGAGGGGATCTGCGCCATGGTAACGGATGGGAGGGAGGGGTAGGATGTCAGATATGACGCGAGCGCACCTAGCTTGCCCCTCCCCCCTCCCCCTCCTCCGAGGCGCTGTGCGCTGAAGCTCCTGTGGGCTGACAGGGTAAACCCTGCGTGATGTGCCGCGTCCTGGCGGCTCTGCAGGCTTTGGGGGGTTCCCAGGAGGCTTAGAGGCCACGCACTCCTAACCCAGGATATGGCGGCCGTTTTCTTCACTCCTCATTATATGCCCGCCAAAGAGTGTTCTAAGAACCTTTTGTGGTCTGCACGAGATGTTCTCAGAACCTTTCTGGCCGGGACCGTCCTGTTTTAACACATCGGGCTCATGTTCTAAGAGTAGTGCTTTGTTCTGAGAGCAGAACGTTTGATGGGCTCCGGGAACATGTCGTGGTAGGCCTGTAGGGCGTCCCGGCCGGTCGGTCCCTGTTCAAAATGGCGCTTCGCGCGCTGCGGTCTGCGCCAGCAGGAAGCCACATGCGAACCCTGCCCCACCACCCAAAGGTTTCTTACCTTGCCATCCTGGCGTTCCAATAGATCGGGGGCAGAAAGATAGGGCCTAGGGCTCCAATCGCGATGTTTCACGGCGTCTCATTTTTCGGGGTGGGGCGTCATCTCAGGGAAGGCGGGGAGGTGGGGTTCACTGCCCCTGACATTCAGAGTGCTCTAAACAATAGCATTCCAGACAAGGACCTAGCTGGACTGCCTCTAACCTCGATAGGAATTAGGGCGTCGACATCCGGCTGTTATGTTTTAACCCTCCTGGAAGGTCGGGGTGAGCGAAGTAACCCCCACCTACCCCCCTGAGAAAACTTGGGGTGGTGGGGCAGGGTTCGCATGTGGCCTCCTGGCCAGAGCGGCCGCCTGGGCGCGATGCCGCGCCGGGCCCGGGTCACCCGCGGGGAGGCGGTAAGAGATTGGAGGCGAATAGAATGGCGAATAGCCGAGGGGCAGGCGACTAGCTCTCCTCTCCCTCCTCCTCCTCCTCCTCCTCCTCCTCCTCCTCCTCCTCCTCCTCCTCCCCTCCTCCTCTTCCCCCTCCTCCTCCTCCTCCTCCTCCTCCTCCTCCTCCTCCTCCTCCTCCCCCTTCTCCTCCTCCTCCTCCTCCTTCTTCTCTCCCTCCTCCTCCTCCGCCTCCTCCTCCTCCGCCTCCTCCTCCTCCTTCTCCTCCCAGGCGAGTGCAGTGAGCGGCTTGAATAAGGAACACTTACTTTTCAAAAGGGGCTCGGTCGTTCCTTAGGTTAGCATGCGTTATTTACAGCTCCTCATGCGTTATTGTTTTTTAACGTTCCTTATGCGTTATTCCTTGGGATGAAAAAATTGGTTTCGTTCCTTATTTATCGTTCCTTAGGTCAGGCCGATGACTGTAACCCATTCTCCCGGGAGCCTCGCCGACGGCATGGACCATCGGCGCCCCTGGATGCACGTATGGTTCTCCCCCTGGGCTATTCGCCCCCATCGTCGCCCACAAGAAGAGAACTGCGCTTCGCGCGTCGCGGTCTGGGCCAGAGCGGGCGCGATGCCGCGAGCAGCATCGCGCTTCGCACTCCGCGGGGCGCGGGGCGCAAAGTTTTGGTGACCTACCCCCCCTGGACAAGCAGTGCAGCTTGTGCAGGTCGTGTCGAGGCGAAGCCTCGTCTGGGGGGCCCTAAAATATACACCACCACCTCCCTCACCCCCTCCCTCTCCCAGGAAGGAGGAGGGGAAGAGGAGGGTAGAGGAGCGAGGAGGAATCGACGTGGTGGTGGTGTATATTCCTTGGGTCCCCATGCCTTGGGGCATTTCTGTTTTGTCCCGGGTCCGTTCCCGACGGTCCCGGGGTCCGCAGGCGGCACCCCGAGGCCAAAGGCGACGAGCAGCTGAAGTTGGCGGAGGCAAGCAAGTCGCCACCGAAAGCTGCGGTGTGGGAGGGCGCGAGGACACATCCTTGAGTCGGGCGTGTCCCTCTACAGGAGGAACAGTCGAGTCATAGTCTTCTAGGCCTCCTAGATGGGGTCGGAGTAGATGGGGTCGGAGGATCGCGCCGCATCGCCGATACATCGGCGATGCATCGGCGATGCGGCTCGATGTGGGGCCCGGTTTTCTCCACGCCAACGTCGCCGATGCATCGCTGACGTCGCCAGTGCATGGCCGATGCATCGCCGATGCATCAGCG
>CAUYUJ010017124.1:151140-208640 GCA_963575745.1 Prorocentrum cordatum | reverse complement strand
GGCTCGAGAGTCAATCGTGGCACATCTTAACGTCGGGATTGCAACCCGTTCCTACAGTTCTGTCTGGCGTGTCCCCCTACAGGGGGATTGTCGACGAAATTTAAAACATACTCCAAAAATATTCCAAAACGGCAAAAATCAGCCGCGCGCAGAGGGGGGTGGGGGGAGGGGGGAGGGCTTCTTAGGAGCACCCCTGCTTCTTAGAAGGCGCGGGGCTCATCTAAAGACGTGAGGCTGGCGCCTTCTAAGAAGCAGCCTCCTTCTAAGAAGCCCCCCCCCTCCCTCCACCCCCTTGTGCGCGCCGCCAAAAAAACATGCTCCAAAAATAGTCCCCAGACTATTGTTTGATTATTTTTTGATTATGTTTGGGCTATTTAGTATTGTTCGTCGAAAATCCCCCTGTAGGGGGACAGGCCCGGCTTAATCCTACAGTCGGCACTGCAAAAATAGTAGGTCGATCCTGCCAAGTCAAGGGTACCCGTTGTGTCCTTGTGTCTCGCGACCTGTGCCTCCTACATTCCTACGGCAATGTGGCGCTCGGAAGGGTCTCGTGTCCTCTCGCGTGTCCTGTCCAAGCAAGTCCGACTGTACCAGTGGCAAACGGACGGCGTTTGCGCGCGGCCCCGTTGCCGACGAGCTGGCGAGGGGAAACAAGTGCTGGCAGCGGAGCGCACGAGCGGGAGCGGAACTTCAAAAAGACCCTGCGCGGCCCTGCGGCGAGAGCACCGTGCAGTTAGCTCCCTCTCGGGCGGCTGGACTCCGACGAGCGCGGCGGTGACGAGTCACGCTCCGAGGGGACACGGCACTGCCCTCTTTCACCGGCAGGCGGCGCGGCGAATTTTGAGAGATGATGTCTTCAATTCGGCAAGTGCCGTTTCTCGAACAGGTTTCTGGCCCTCCAGGAGTCCAGCAAGCCTGGAGCTGGCCTCGGTGCTCCAGCGCTCCAGGCCCACTTATCTACGGCATACAGCGAGACAATGGAGGGTGAAAGTGGGGGTCGGGCGCAGGGTCCCGGCAATGATGTTTTTTAAAGTCATGAATGGGCGATACATCCTCGATTGCTGTGTTCGGCGGGGGAACTAATTGAACCCCCCCGCCTGCACCCGCGCGCGAGACTTGAGGGGAAAGGAAGCAAGGGGGCGGGGGGCTCGGGAAAGGCGACGAAGGCAACGTGCGCTAAGGGCGCAACAAGAACGGGCTGGAACACACGAAAGCGGTCGGGTGAGTGTCGAAATCTGCCCAGCCAATCTGGCATGCGGAACACTGCGCCTCAGTTTTGGGGATCTTGAAGGCCAGGGCAAAATGTGAATTCACATTGTGGGGAAAAGCAAAATGTGAATTCACATTTTGGGAAAAATGCAAATGTGAATTCACATTTTGGGAAAAAGGAAAATGTGAATTCACATGTTGGATTTTTGTATAGGATTCGTTATGAAGGGGCCAGAATGTGAATTCACATTTTGGGAAAAAAGGAAAATGTGAATTCACATTTTGGGAAAAACGAAAATGTGAATTCACATGTTTGGAGAATCGCGGGGCCCATTCCAAATCTGTCTTGGGGGTCGAAAAGTCATCGTTTGGGAACATACGCGATCATCAACGGCACAATCAAAACACACTTGCACTCCACTTCGCCGACCCACGCGCAATATGCAAGAACGCCCGCACGCATGAACGATAATGGATGGACGGCGCGTGTGCCCGTGCGGGCAACGCGCGGGCACGAATGACTGGCCACCAATGACCGCCAGCATTGGATGCCAATCGTACCCGATCACAGACATGAGCGATACATTGAGCATACATGGGCCATGGGCCATTCAGCCCCCATTGAAGATCCCCTGTTGCAGACCCCCTCTTTCACCCTCCAAGACAACGGACATACAGCATCGTGCACACCGCACGCTCGCATGGTGGGTCAGCTTTCCAGGATCCGTCGTAACATCTTGGGCGTGGTGTCATGTTCGGCTTCTGTCGCCGGCATGCCTATGCTTAAGACCAACCACCCACCCCATCCAGCCTCCACGTGCTAAATGACCCTCATACACGTTCCCTGGTGGAACACACGTGCTGTTCGGCAGCAGTCTGCGCGACGCCCTGGCGAGGGCAGCGCTCGCCCCGCCCTCGCGCAGCCCCGCTGCCGCCTGCTGCCGCTCCGCGGGGCTGGGCCCCCGCTGCGGGGCGAGCCGTGCACGGAACTCGGGGTGCACGGGGCCGCCCCGCGCCCGCGTGCGCGGCCCCGCCCCCGGCCGCGAACGGCTGGCCGAGGCGGGCGGCCTGCGCCACGCTCAAATTCGGGTCTTCGGGTTCGGTTGGGGTGGTCTGGTGTGTGGTCTGTAGTCACCTGCAGGAGGAGTATGCAAAGAGAGTCAAAAACAACATGGCCTGGGGAAGACTCGTGTGCCATTTTTCAGCACTTGTTCGATCTTGTGCTGGGTATTTGTTTTACCGTTCGTCCACAATCCGCCTGCAGGGGGACACGCCTGGCCCAAGTGTATCCCCGTTTTTCTCCATGCAGGGTGGAACAACCCAGATCCAGTCTCCATCGGCAGGCCAGGTGGCCTCGTCGGAGTACGTAGCACCCCGCAGTTGCGGATCAAAGTGAGGGTGCGGGCGTGGGGTGGGTCGCGGGTGGCTCGCGGGCGGGTCACGGGCCGGGTCGCGAGAGGGACGACGACAACGACGCAGCGCAACGCGCGCCGCGGAACCCCGTTGCAGCCACGCGCGCCCAGGACAAGCGTTGGACCCTCCGGCCCCCTCATTCTGAGGACGACGGACCAGGGATGTGGGAATGGACACTGGGGTAATTACAGCAGGCGTGCAAGGGGAAATCTCAGGAGGGCCACAACACACAGACACAATTCAAAGTCGATTTCCAAGACGATACGGGAAGATATGGGAAGTAGGGGGGAAGAAGAAAACCCAGAACATATGGGAACAAACTATAGGGGCATCCTGGGAGCTGTCTGTGTCCATCTCTTCGTGTGCCCCTGGGCCTGCTGGCGGGTGCCCCGCGGAGATGTTCCCTGGGTTCCGGGGAGCCCCCCCTGGGGGGGCCCGCGGGAGCTCCGAGGGGACGGCTCCCGGAGCCTCTCGGAGAGCGACGGGGAGCGTGCCCCGATGCGTGGGCGAGCTGCGTGTGCCGAGCGCCCTGCAGGTGCAGACTCAAGTCGGGCCTGTCCCCCTACATGGGGAGCTTCGGCGAAAAATAAAAGATACCCCAAAAATAGTCCAAACATAGTCAGGGGACCATTTTTACCTAACAGCGAAGACTGATAGGTTTCTAGTAGTGTCAAAAGAGAGCATCATGACTCCTCAGGGGGGTCTGGGCGGGACCCGGGGCGGCTGCCGCCGAAGCCGAAATCGCTTGGGACATCCTCGCAAAATCGCTCTTGGCGCTCCCAGAACTCCATTCCCGGGCCACATTTTGAATGCCCGGAGCCAACTGTAGGCCACTTCGTGCTCTTCGACTTCCCAGAACTCCATTCCCGGGCCACATTTTGGATGCCCGGAGCCAACTGTAGGCCACTTCGTGGTCTTCGAGTTCCCAGAACTCCATTCCCGGGCCACATTTTGGATGCCCGGAGCCAACTGTAGGCCACTTCGTGGTCTTCGAGTTCCCAGAACTCCATTCCTGGGCATGATTTTGAATGCCCGGAGCCAACTGTAGGCCACTTCGTGTTCTTCGAGTTCCCAGAATTCCATTCCCGGGCCACATTTTGAATGCTGAGGCAGGCTGATGCTGAGGCTGAGGCAGGCTGAGGCTGAGGCAGGCTGAGGCTGAGGCCGAGGCTGAAGGCAGACTGAGGCTGAGGCTGAAGCAGGCTGAGGCTGAGGCTGAGGCAGGCTGAGGCTGAGGCTGAGGCAGGCTGATGCTGAGGCAGGCTGAGGCTGAGGCTGAGGCTGATGCAGGCTGAGGCTGAGGCAGGCTGAGGCTGAGGCCGAGGCTGAAGGCAGACTGAGGCTGAGGCTGAAGCAGGCTGAGGCTGAGGCTGAGGCAGGCTGAGGCTGAGGCAGGCTGAGGCTGAGGCTGAGGCAGGCTGAGGCTGAGGCTGTGACTGTGACTGCCGTTGCCACTGCGACTGTCATCGCGAATGCGACTACGACTGCGAGAATAGCAGAATTCTACAACTGGATTCTCATCTGAATCGTAAGGGGAATGCTTCCAGATATGATCCTACACATCGCTGTTAGGTTGCTTTGCCGGGATAATTTGAGTATGTTTTTGCCTTTTTGGGGCATTTTAAGGGTATTTGTCATTTTTCGTCGGAAATCCCGCTGTAGGGGGACAGGCCCGACTTCAGTGCAGACTCGTCCGCCCCTGAGGGGCCTCTTCGAGCAGTGGCGGTGCGTCCGGGCTTGCCTATAGGCCCACCGAAGAAGGTTCTAAGGACCTTTTGTGCTCTGCACGACATGCTTTCAGAGCATTTCTGGCCGAGACAGTCTTGTTTTCACACATCGGGCTTCTGTTCTGAGATCATTGTTGTTGTTCTGAAAACGTTTTTGGGTTCTAAGAGCATGTCGTGGTAGCCCTATAGGAATGCCGAGACGGTCGGTTCCTGCTCAACCTCTTCTTCTCCCCCCCCCGCGCCTATAGGAATGCCGAGACGGTCGGTTCCTGCTCAACCTCTTCTTCTCCCCCCCCCGCGGCCGCCCGCTTCCCCTTTCTCCCACGCTTACACGCTGGTCTATTCTAGGGGAACGAACAATTGCATAAACACAAAAACTCGAAGGTCCGCACGGATTTCTCAGACGGGCGCTGGACCCCCCTGGCTGCTTTCACTGCCCCTGGCGCGGTCCGCGCGCCAGGGAGGGGGTTTCAGTGCGGATCCCAGGAATCCGCGCGGAGCTCTGATTTTTTATATTTAGGTTATTTTTCGTTCCCCTGAATTCGCTATTCGGTGCCCCCGTCTAGCTCTTTCGCTGGTGCAGCCAGCTCTGCCTCGCCGCCTTACGGAGACGTGTGTTCCACGCAACGGCGTGGTAGGTTTCGGCATTGTAGGCGGGATTGGCCCGTGGCCAAAAACCCTTTGCAGGAAGGCGTGGTTCGTGCTTTCCTATCATTCGCTACGTCGGCTTTGCGCGATACCTTCGCAGTTGTGACACGCAGGAACGCGTGGTCCGTGATGTCCTACATTTGTCTCTGCGCACGCTCGGTGTCACGAAGCCGGATTCCCTACCACGCAGTTAACCTACAGCGCCGTTAGCCTTGCCTTTGCCGTTTTTTTAATGGGCAGGTCTCTTAACGCATGTGCACGCTGCACGTGGGGTAGGAGAGGGAGCAGGAGCGGGAGAGGGAACAGTTTCGAGCAATCCGCAGGCATTTGTGGTGTTCTGTCCGCGGTGGGTTTTATCCATGGCCACCACCTGGGGCATCGATCGTCGTCGCCAAGGGGGAAGCGGGTCCTGAGGGAAGCGGGTCCCGAGGCTCTTCGCCGTTCTCGAGCTCCTTGGGCCTCCCACGCGCGTCAGGGCTGTCATAAAACTACTCAGGATGAAAACCTCGCGACAGCAATGTCGACGGTGGTGGCGGCGGCCACGACTAAGACGACGACGACCACGACGACGACGACGTCGACGACGACGACGGCGGCGGCGACGGCTGCGGCGGCTGCGGCGAAAGGCGACGGCGGCGGTAGCGGCGGCGGCGCGGCGGCGGCGGCGGCCCTAGCGCGAAGGACCACCGCCACTGAGCGGACGGGAAACATTTCCCTCGACGACCACGACGGCAGGCACGACGACCACGACGACGAGCACGACAACGACCACAACAGTGACGGCGGTGGCGACGACGACAGCGACGTCGGCGGTGACGGAGACGACGGCGAGGACGATTGCGACGGCGGCGACGACGGGCACGTCGACCGCGACGACCACGCCGCCGACGGCGGTGGCGACGACGACAGCAACGTTGGCAGCGACGGCGCGGCGACGATAGCGACGGTGGCGACGACGGCGACGGCGGCGGCGACGGCGCAGTGGCGGCCACGGCGGCGGCGGCGGCGGCGGCCGCGGCCGCCCCGCCGCCCGCGCGCCCCGACAGGTCTTCGCGCGGAGGCGGGCGCGCCCCGCGGTCGCCGCCCCTGCGCAGACGCCACCGCCGTCGCCGTCGTCGCCGCCGCCGCTATCGTCGTCGCCGTCGGGGCGCGCTCGCGGGGGGGTAGTCGCCGCCCCCGCGCCGTCGCCGCCACCGTCGCCGTCGTCGCCGCCGTCGCTGTCGTCGTCTCCGTCGCTGCCGGCGTCGCTGTCGTCGTCGCCACCGCCGTCGGCGGCGTGGTCGCGGTGGTTGTGCCCGTCGTCGCCGCCGTCGCTATCGTCGTCGCCGTCGTCTCCGTCACCGCCGACGTCGCTGTCGTCGTCGTCGCCGCCGTCGTCGTCGTGGTCGTCGTCGTGGTCGTCGTGCCCGTTGTCGTGGTCGTCGAAGGAGGTGTTTCCCAGCCGCTCAGTGGTGTTGGGCCGTCGCGCTAGGTCCGCGGCGCCCCGCGGCCTCTTTCTCCTTACCCCCTCATCCTCGATACCCCCTCTGCTTGCACCACACTGGTTGCACCATCTCAAGAATTCATTGTATGGAGTCCACGCTGGCAAACGTTTTGTATTGTCCTCATCGTCGTCCTGCTGAGCCCACGGGCGAGCGCCGAGTCGAACGGGGCTGGCAGTGCGGACATTTGTTGCGCGCAAGCTGTCTGCGCTGTGTCATGCGTGTAGGGGCAACCTCTTCCGCCTGGTGGGCCACGTTGGTCGCCTGTGTATGCCACCGCGAGAGGTCGCCACATCTGCTCGAGTAAGACTGTTTTCTGTCCTGTCCGCCCATGTGAGCGACGCAAGAAAACGGGGTCGTCTTCGCCGACATTCGCGCGTAAGCTGCCCGCGTTAGGTCGCGCGTAAGCACCCTCGTCTCCAGACCAGCGTGCCGTGCTGGCGGCCCGCGTGAGCTTCGGCGTAAGGTCGTTATGCCATTCCGCCTAAGACCCGCTTTTGATCGTTGCCCATGTTGGTATCCTGGGCACCTGATGTCGCCCTCCCAGGCTCGTTTGATCCGAACTTCACCACACGCGTTCTTGGATTCCCCGCCCGGTATTCGTTGCGCCACCCCTTTGAGCTAACATTCAGACCTTGTCCTCGATATGTTGTGTCCGACGCTCGCCGCGCCTACATACATTACGCCAAGCTCGTCGCACTTCTCCCTCGGGGCGCTTCCGCAAGGGCTCCGGCTTCGAGGGAACGCGAAATCGGCATCCCTTCCCTCTCCCGGAAGGTGGCGAAAGCCGGCGGGGGGCTGAGACGAGGGCGGCGCTGCCGGCAGGAAGCCTCGGAAGGGAAAACACGAGACGCCAGCACGCTTGGCCTTGGGGCTCCTGGAGTCGGCCAGGCCTGCGCGTGGTGGCCTGCGCCTCGAGGAGGGCGGACAGACCTCCTACCCTGACACGTCGATTGAGGAATTGGCCGTTTTCGCTTCGCGAGAGGGCATCGCGGCCGTCGTTTTTGCGGGTCCAGGTCCGTCGGTTTCGGTCCCAGGCCGCTTTCACTAAGGGAAGGTTTACTAAAGGGAGGTTTGTCCACCGCCGAGTCTCGAGGAGGGCGGCGGGCGGCCTGCAGGAGCGGCGCCCGGGGAGCCTCCGCGCGCCCTCGCCGCAGGGTGCTGGCCGTCATCGACAGGTCGGAGGCGGGGAGGCGCGCGCGCCGCGCCCGCCGCCGCCGCGCGGGCGTCCAGAGGGCTCGCCGGCGGGGCGCGGCGTGGGCAGCGCGGTGTTCCCGCCGCGTCCTCCGCCTCCCTCCCCAGGTCGGGGGTGGTCCAAGGTGCTCCTCCTCCTCCCTCCTCCTCCTCCTCCTCCTCCTCCTCCTCCTCATAATTGAGCAGTTTTCAAGCATGGCTCTCTGATTCCAGCACGGATGAATTGGCCTACCATTTCCCGCTGAAAGGCGACGCTGAACTCCCACCATCTGCGCCAGCTGAGCCTACGGTGGCTACAGGCGAGACGTTGGTGGAGTTAGTTCTTGAAGATGAGTTAGATGGATTCCTGGAGCCGTGGAAGGTAGCGGGCCACACATGGGTTGAGTATCCGAGAGTGGGCTCGCCGCATTTTATGTTGTTCTGTCCGACATGTTGCCAATACTTCTGCTCCGACTCCAGGAACCACAGAGGGTTGGCACAGAAATGCAATGGGAAGCACGGTGGCGGCAGAGAATTCGAGTATAGGAGGCACTTTGATAATCTGAGGCGCCCTCAGACCAGTCGCGCTGATGTTCGGTTGGAGTCACCGAGATCCCCATCGGGAACCGCAAGAGGTATTGCTCGTGCTGCCAAGCGTTGGGAGCTGGATGTGAAGAGCTACTCGTCGCAAGGCCCTCTGAAGAAGCAGAGGCTCGTAGACACAGCGAAGATAATCCGAGCGTGCGGTCTGGATTCTCCAGAGGCCGTGGGGCTCGGGCGTGTTGTCGATAATGAGGATGTTTCTGAGGATTCTGATTAGCTGGACCATCGTCCAGCTTCTTGGCAGCCCATACGTTGTGGTGCTTGACCCGCGTGGGCTGCCTTGCCATTTCATGTGTGTACGTGTTTGCGAGCCCCTGATGTGGTGTTTGATCCTCGAGGGCTCCGTCAACTCGCTTTGCTTTGTTTCCCTGCTACGTGCAGGGTCGTGTGCCCCCATGGCCCAGGCTGGCCTGAGTCCCAGGCGAGTGCGGCCAAGCTGGCGCCTGGATGTTCCGTGGGGCGAGACATGTTGTTTTTGCTCTGCCTGGGGCGGCTCGGCCCCAAGTATGCATGTGGTGCTCGACGGCCCTGTTTGGGCTTGGCCTCTCCGTCGACGTCTATTGCCACGTGTGCTTATTTTTCGTGGCCCTCGCGCTGGGCCGCGTTTGGTGGGTGTTCCTGGCCACGGCGCTGGGAGCCCAGTGGGAGCACCGCGTCGCCACGGCGGGCTTCGTGCTGGTGAGCACGGGCCTGCCGCAGGCCCCGTGCTCCCTGCCTGCGCCGCCGTGGGCGGCTGCTTGGAAGTGCTCAGTCATCTCTCTCCCTTCCCTGGCGGTTGCAAGGTGGTCCTGGCCCTTGTGGCTCCACCGTGCAACTGCTGGGGCGGGGAAGTGAGGTGTTTGAGCGCTTCCCTCTGTCTCTGGATCCCAACGCCCCTCGGCTTCCGCTCGCTCGCTACTCCTCCTCCTCCTACTCCTCCTCCTCCTCCTCCTCCCGGTGGTCTCCACCGCTCGCTCAAATCTGGAACCCCTGGGGCCCTCCGGGGCTCGTGAGGGGTGCCCTGGAGGCCGTGGGGGCCTCCTTGGAAGTCCTGGGGGCACCTTTTGGGCCAGCGGCACTTCTGGCAGCTCCCTGCCAGGGGTGCGCGCGGCTCGGGCGCTTCCGCTGCGTCGCGGTCGATGGCGCGCGGCCGACCTCGGTCTGGTCGGCCACTGCGTCGGTGCGGCGTGGCTGCGCCCCAGGCTGCTTCTCACCGCCCAACCGCCCACCAGGCCACCCCAACCCAACCCGAAGGCCCCGTCTTGCCCTCCGTTTCCAGTTGGGGGGGGGGCGGGGAACAGTTTTGTTTGATATTTTTTTGTCTGCGGGTCGAGAGCGAGCCTCTTCTGGTCAAGAGCTAGGCGGGTCGCGCAACGCACTAATTGGGGAGACAGGGCGCGGGCGGGCGGGGCCTCAGGCGGCCGGAGGTCGCGGGGTGCAGCATTTTTGTTAGACATACGAAGCCCATCTTTCTCCCAACCCGAAATTCGGGTCTTCGTGCTGGGTTGGGGTGATTTGGTTTGTAGTCTGCCTGCGACCTGCCGATTTCGGTCGCTGTCGGTTTCGGTTTCGCTGTCGATTCGGTGGGTTTTCGGGGTTCCGCTTGTCGCACTGCCGCCCGCCAGCGCACTCCCGCTGCCATGGGCGCGGGGAGGTCCTCCCAGGAGCTGCAGGGCGATAGGCCCGAGGAGGGAGTTGGCGGAGGGCGGAGGGCGAGGATCAGGACGGGCGAGGCGGAGGACGGAGGCCAAGTCCACGAGGCTGTCGACGCCGAGGCCGACGGTGAGAGGGGGGGGGCCTGTGCGCGGCAGGTGCCAGCCGGCACGGGCCAACAGAACCCTCGTGGCCCGGGCGTCGAGGCGGGATGCTACCTCCTCCTCCTCCTCCTCCTCCTCCTCCTCCTCTTCCTCCTCCCCTGCTTCTCGTCCTCCTCCTCCTCCTCCTCCTCCTCTTCCTCCTCCTCCTCCTGGATCTGCAGCCCCACGTGGCTGCGCTGGGCGCGGGGCGCCCGCGCAGGGCCGCCCCACGGGCGCGTGTGCGGGGGAGGGGGCGGCCGAGGGGCCCGAGCCGCGAGGCCGCGGCTCCGGAGCTGCGCCCCGCCCAACGGAGCGAGTGCGCGAGGGGGGTCACGACGGCTTGAGTCGGGCCTGTTCCTCTACAGGAGGAAGAGTCAACAAAAGCAGTCCATAGACAGCCTGGGGACGATTTTTTGATAATTTTTTGATATTTGTTGCATGTTTCTACTGTTTTTCATTTTTCGTCCAAAATCCCCTTGTAGGGGGACAGGCCCGACTGAAGTCAAGGCCATCAGGGTTTCGCCGACCGGCGCGGGCCCTCGCCCCCCCCCCCCTCCGCTCTCGCGCCCCCCCCAATGCAGTAGACCTTGGCCGTTTTGGGGCGCCCGTTCCGAGCAGGCGGCGTCTTCCCCATATCATGGACGCACTGCTGCAAACAGCGGCATCGAGCAGAGGTCCAAAGCTAGACCCCCGCCCCTCCCCCCCCCCATTCCGCCCAATGTCGAAAAACGCCGAATTGAGGAAACGCTCACAGACGCTCTCGGGGGTGAGCCGGCGTGGCGTGCGGAACGCGCGCGCGCCGAAGCTCGCTGCTCTTCGACCCTCAAGCAGTGGCGAAGCGTCCTGGCTCGCCTATAGCCCTACTAAACCATTTTCTAAGAACCTTTTTGTGGTGTCCAGGAAGTGCTCTTCAAACGTTTCTGGCTGGGGCTGCTTTGTCTTAGCACATCGGGAATACTTTCTAAGAACACCCTTTGTGTTCTTAGAACATGTTGGGGGTTCTCAGAGCATGTCGTGGTAGGACTATAGGAATGCCGGGACGGTCGGCCCCTGCTCTCGACCCGTGATGCTCCCAGGGCGCGGCCCCAGAGGTCCCCGAGGTCCCTTGCCGGGGGGCCGGCGTCCCGCACCGGGCCGGTGTCGGATCGCCTCGCGGGGGGGGGGGGGGGGCCAACATTGCCCCCAGAGGCCGAAGCCTCCTCCTCCTCCTCCTCCTCCTCCTCCTCCTCCTCCTCCTCCTCCTCCTCGCGGGGGGGAGAAGCGGTGGGGCTGCCGAAACATCTCACCAGCTGCCGAAACATCTCATCGGTTTCGGTCGGGCCTGTCCCTCTCTACAGGAGGAGTAGTCAAACATAGTCTTAGAAGAGTCCGGGGACAATTTTTGACTATGTTTGGTAATTCCTGGTTTATTTGTTGTGACTAACCCCATACCCATGATAATAATGTACTCCCCCCCCTATACACATAAGAGTTGATTATCCACGGCCAATAAGAGTTTGGTCGGGGGCGCGGGGGCGCGGAGGCCGAACTTAATTATCACCTGAAAAGTTCGCCATCGAGGTTATTTCCTTCTTATGTCGAGACAGCAACATGAAGCGAAGCGAACACGCTTTTAGAGAATGTCTCAAGCGAAACCAACAATTTTGGAAGGCAGTCTCAAACGAAACGATGAATGTTTCAAGGATGTCTCAAGCGGAACCAGCAATTCTTCGAGGATGTCTCAAGCGAAGCGAGAAACTTGTCGAGGATGTCTCAAGCGGAACAAGCATATACTCGAGGATGTCTCAAGCGAAACAAGCATACACTGAAGGGCGTCCCGAGCGAAACAGTACGTTTCTTAAGGATGTCTCCTTCTCCTCTCCTCATCCTCCTTCTCCTCCCCCTGGCGCCCTGAACTTGTTTCTCGTTGTGGTTGATTATCCTGGGAAAACGAGGCAGATGAGCCACCCTACACGAAAATCTGAATTCCCCTTAAGCGCTTACAAATAAAATCTTATAAGTTTTGAACTTTGGATTTTTTCTTCCTCCTCCTCATCTTCCTCTCCTCTCTCTCTCTCTCTCCGTCTCTCTCTCCCTCTCTATCTTTTTCTCTTTCTTTCTCAACCTCTTTCTCTCTTTCTCTCTGTCTCTCTATCTGTCCTCTGTCTCTCTTTCTATTTCTTTCTCTCTCTCAACCTTTCTCCTTCTTCCCGTGCCCCCCTGAACTTTTTTATCGCTGTCGTTGACTATCCTGGGAAAACGAGGCAGCTGAGCTACCCTACGCGAGCAGATGAACATCTTAATTTCCGTTAAGCGCTTACAAATAAAATCTAATAGGTTCTGTTTGGACGGTCTTCGACGAGCACGCTCGTCGAGGACCGTCCAAACGAAACAAACACGTTCTGTGAAGACGTCTCAAGCGAAACGAGTAGTAAAGAGGAACTCTCAAGCGACGCAAACAAATATTTCAAGGATGTCTCAAGCGAAACGAGAGTTTTGTCGAGGATGTCTCAAGCGAGACAAGCCATTGTTGAGGATGTCTCAGAGAGGACAAAAAGCCAAGGATGTCTCAAGATGTCCTCGGCTTTGGTTCCTCTGTTAACATCTCTATGCTGGCCTCTGGTGGATACTTTTATCATCGCACCGTAAGCGCCGAACTTTATTCTCCCAGGGGGTATTATCGGCTGTTTGGGGTTAGTGTGAATTCGTCGTGCAAAATCCGCTTGTAGGGGGACAGGCCCGAGCTAACTCCAGATGGGCGACGGGAGAGACGGGAGTCGTCTGCACCGGCACTGGCGCGTGAGCAGCCCACGCAAAGTTCGCGCGCACGCGCCCTGGTTTCCACTGCAGCGTGCCTCGCGGGCGGCCCGCGTAGGCCACCGCGTCAGGTCGCTATGACATCGATGCTGCTCGATGTGGAGCCCGATGTGCTATGCGCCGCCGACGTCACCGATACATCGCCGACGTCGCCGATGCACCGCCGATCCTTCGATGATGCATCGGCGATGCGGCGCGGTCTTCTGACCCCATCTGCTCCGACGCCATGAGCTCCGACGTTGCAACAAAAAACGTGCGACACTGCGAAGCATCGCGACCGGAGCCCCAGGCACCATCTCTCCGCACCACTCCTCGAGCCCGCCCGTGGTGGCACAGTGGCGACCCCGGACCCCCGACGTCATGATTTTGGTTGCATCGCGTCGACCCCCAGAGGTCTCCACCCACTCCCCTTCAGTCGGGCGTGTACCTCTACAGGGAGAATATTCAAAAATAGTGAAAAATTGTACGGGGATGATTTTTCCAGTAATTTTGACTATCTTGGAGTATTTCTTCAGTATTCTTCATTTGTCCTGCAAAATCCGCCTGTAGGGGGACATGCCCGACCTAACCCGAGTCGCTTTTGGACGGCCCTGGGGCCAGGCGAGGGCCTCCTGACGCCGACGCCATCGCAGAGACTCAGGAGGGGAACAAGAAGACGCGCAGACACAGCGAAGCGTCGACTCCCCAGAACATGAGGGGCACATATGGGCAGTGGGGGGTGCAGACGAAAGTCCGAGAAACATGGATTTGCTCGTGAGTCCCTGGGCCCCTTCCAAGACCTATGATGTTCCAACCTACTTTAGCCTTGATCACCAGAAGAAATTTCGAGCGCCGAGAAAGTACCGAAATCCGATGGTTTTCACGTGTCGGACCCTGGGAGACACTTTTTCGGCACTGTTTCGATACTCTCTCGACGCTCTTTCGACACTTGTCTGGGTGCTCGTCATTATTTTGGGATGTGGTCCTTGATTACGATGGGAGCAACATTTCG
Source organism: Prorocentrum cordatum (assembly GCA_963575745.1). NCBI lineage: Eukaryota > Dinophyceae > Prorocentrales > Prorocentraceae > Prorocentrum > Prorocentrum cordatum. Next base: position 194,824 of record CAUYUJ010017124.1, on the reverse strand, counting down.
ACCAGCCGCGGTGATTTGCCCGAGACATTCCGTGTTCGTATTCATCGTCATCATCATGGTTACAGCATCATCATTACTCATATTTTTATTTCATCCTCGCATTCCTTCTGCAGTTCTGTGTGCGTGCACGTTTGCGCGCGCATGCGTCAGACCACCGCGTTATCTGGTTCCTGCAATATATGCTGTGTGCACAGCAGGAGGGGAGGGGGCGGTTCCCGATGATGGTCGAATTGACGACGACGATGAAAAAGACTGCATGTTTCGTCGCGCGCGCCCCCATCTCTGCGCACGAGCCTGCTGTCTGCGAGCCAGAGCCATGGCGGCGGCACGCCGCGGAGAGACTGCTGCGGGCATGCTCGCCTTCACGGGGTGCTGGGTCTTGGCCGCGTAACCCACCAGGGCGAGCATGGCGAGGGCGCGAGTCTAGGTGGAGGGTGCGAGAGCGAAGAGGGAAGTGATCGACCCACGCGGAAAGCTACGGAAACGACGTCGAGACAACGACAATATGATTGTGACGGGCGAGGGGCCTGCTGAGGAGGCTGCCGACGAGCAAATGATGGAGGGAGATTGAGAGAGAAAGAGAAGACAGACAGAGAGAGGGATATATTGATATAGGGGGGATGGGGGCGGAGGGGGGAAGGAGGGAGGGAGGGAGGGAGCGAGGAAGAGAGAGAGAGAGAGAGAGACATAATGAGAGAGAGAGAGAGAGAGTGAAAGAGAGAGAGAGAGAGAGAGAGAGCACGCTAGGTGTGCTCGCGCTACATCTGACATCCTACCCCTCCCTCCCATCCCTTTCCATGTCGCTAGTTATGTGTTTCTCACCGAATCGGGCGTCGCACCGACCTTCATGCCTGGGAATGGAAGGGGGGGGGGGGGACATTGCGCTTCCGACAAGCACGAAGCCTTGCGCTTCGAGGGGTCCAGAGCATTGCGTTCCGACGAGGAGGAAACGTTGCGCTTCCGACAGAGGAGAAAACGTTGCGCTTCCGACGAGGAGGAAACATTGCGTTTCCGACGAGGACGAAGCATTGCGCTTCGGTGAAACCAGAACACTGCGTTCCACCAGACATGAAGCATTGCGCTTCTGACGAGGAGGAAACATTGCGCTTCCGACAGAGAGGAAACATTGCGCTTCCGACACACAGGAAACATTGCGCTTCCGACGAATAGGAAACATTGCGCTTCCGACAAGCACGAAGCCTTGCGCTTCGACGGATCCAAGGCGTTGCTCCGACGAGGAGGAAACATTGCGCTTCCGACGAGGAGGAAGCATCGCGCTCCCGACGAGGAGGAAACATTGCGCTTCCGACGAGAAGGAAACATTGCGCTTCCGACGAGGACGAAGCATTGCGCTTCGATGGATCCAGAGCGCTGCGTTCCAACAGTGAAGAAGCATTGCGCTTCCGACATAGAGAGGGAGAGGGGAAACGATATACTTTTATATATATATATAATACGTAGTGAGAGAGAGGGAGGGAAAGAGAGAGAAAGAGAGAGAGAGAAAGAGATAGAAAGAGAGAGAGAGGGGGGAGAGAGGGAGAGAGAGAGTGAGAGAGAGAGAAAGAGAGAGAGAGAGAGAGAGAGCGAGGAGGAGGATGGTGAGGGAGGAGGAAGGAAAGAAAGGGAGAAGGGGAAAGGAATGAGGAGAACATGGACCTCCCACGTGACGGTGCTCCCGCCTGGGAGGCCCCAAAACGACCAAAACGATGCTCCCGCCTGACAGGTCCCCAAAAAAACAAGGGTCCCGCCTGAGAGGTCCCCAAAAAACCCAAAGAAATCCAAGAGCAACCCCTCTCATCCCTGTAATTGTCTCAAAAAACCACAACAACAAAACATCAGAGGAGAGCTCCCCCCCCCCCCGCTTCCTCCTCCTCTTACCCGCCCTCTGGAAGATGAGGAGGAATTCTCCTCTGGAACTTTTTTTGGTGTTTTTTGGGCAGTTACAGGGATGAGAGGGGTGGCTCTTGGATTTCTTTGGGTTTTTTTGGGCCTCCCAGGCGGGAGCCTCGCTTTGATTGTTTTTTTGGGGACCTCTCAGGCGAGAGCTTTCTTTTGGGTGTGTTTTTTGGGGACCTCCCAGGCGGGAACCTCGTTTTGAGTGCGTTGTTTTGAATGCGTTGTGTTTTTTTTGGTTTTGTTGGTTTCCTGGCCTCTTCCCACGGGCCCCAGGGGGATGATGGACAAGGATGGTTTTGGGCAAACCACCGCGGCTGTGGGCAACACTTACCCTGGTCCGAGGGTTCGCCCGCGAGCCCCGCCCCCGGCCGCGGCGCCGCCAGGCGCGTGTTCCGCGAGGCGTGACGCGTGCGCCGGCCCGCCGCCAGGGCGGCCGCCCCAGCGCAGGGGTCGGGCAGGGTCCCTCTGCAGGAAGAGAGCAGTGGCGAAGCGTCCCGGCGTGCCAATAGCCCTACCAAACAATGTTATAAGATCCTTTTGTGGTCTGCGCGAAATGTTCTTATAACATTTTTGGTTGGGACTATCTTGTTCTATCACATCGGGTTTATATTCGAAGAATATTATGTTTCTTATTCGAACACTTTTGGGTTCTAAGAACATTTCGTGGTATGACTATAGGAATGCCGGGACGGTAGGTCCCTGCTCATCTGCAGGAAGAGAGTTGTTCAAGATGCGTTTTTAATTGTTTTAAATGTGCGGGCGATACGTTCGTCTATGATTGACTATATGTTGATGTTTGCTGGGCTACTTTCTAATTTTCTTACAGAATATACGCTTGTGTGAGGACGCCAGGGCGTCCAATATGCGTTTAGTTTTTATACATACATATATCTATATATATATATATATATATATATATATATATATATATGTGTGATCGTATGGGGGCGATGTTTTCGTTTATGTTTGAGTATATTTTGATGTTTGCTGGACTATGTTTCAGTTGTCTTACAACATCCGCCTGTGGGAGGGCAGGGATGGACCCAAACGCCGTTTTGCTGGACTTCGGGCTGTGTCTTGTGTTCCGTTTTGGGGGGCAGGTGCAGGAAAACAGGCAGAGCCAACCGAAAAGCAAAACGAAAACAAGACAACAAACAACGAAAGTCTAGGTCCAGACCTGTAGGAGGAAGCCAGGGCGGCCGCCCCCGCGCGCGGCGCGTGGCGGCCGCACTCGCGCCAGGGGCGCGCTGCCGCGGGCGGCGCTGTCGCGGGCGGCCCGGCGAAGCCGGCCGCCCGGCCGCGGCGCGGCCGCCAGGCGCGTGTCGGGCGCAGGGCCGCCGCGCCGGCGGGGGCTCGCCCATCCCTGAGACCTGGGTCTCCCCAGGGGCAACAATAGGGTTGAGTCGGGCCTGCCCCTCTACAGGATGAATGTTCCAAATTTAGATATACATATATGTAGATGTATGTGGCATCTATAGATATATATATATATATATATATATACAGAGAGAGACAGAGATAACTGTAAATGTATGTATGCATACATGCATACATACATACATATAGATGTGTGCGTGTGAATGCAGGTAGGTAGGTAGGTAGGTAGGTAGGTAGGTAGGTAGGTAGGTAGGTAGGTAGGTAGGTAGGTATATACATGACTGCAGTGACGCTTCGCGCCATGCACCTTGGTCCATGAAGGCGGAATGGCAGGAAGGTCAAGCCGACAATTTAGCGATAACTCATGGTTGCTTTTTCTGGCATCGCCGCTATAATAATGTTATTCGTTATCCTTCCTCCATGCTTCTTTTTCTATTTTTCGCCATGCCCTGCGCATTCTCCCCATCCTCCTCAGCTCTTTTTTGCGGAGGCTCCTCCATGGAGAGCCTCTAGGGGCCTCACAAAAGTTGCTTCAGGCTTTCTTAGGGCCTTCTGGAGACCTCCTGGACGTATTCTGGGGGCCTTCGGGGGCTTCCTCGGGCCACCTTGCCTCCAACCGCGGTCTCCCTGAAAGACCGAATCACGATTTGGAATTCTTCGGAGGGTGTCTTTGGGCCATCTTGGGCCGCTATAGGGCTCTCTGAGGGCCATCATGGACCCGTGTTGTGCCGTTTTGGGGCTCTCTTGGACTCTTTCGGATGGTTGTGGGGCGATTTGGGAGCCTCCCAGGCGGCTTCGGACGCCCAGAAGACCGCCGTCTTGGAGCGTCGGGAAGCCGAAAAGAGGAGAACCATAACATTCACTAAAAACCAACAGAAAATCAATGATTTTTGCCTCGGGGGGCCTTCTTGGGATTGCTCTTGGAGGCCTCTTTGGGGCCGTCCTGGAGGCTTCTTGGGCCATCTTGAGGTCACGTCGGTCACTCTTGGCCTCCGCGTTTGTCTTTCCTGCGGCCAGTTCGTCCTGTGTCTTTCCTCGTGTTCGTCGTCGTCGTCCTCTTTGGCGTCGTGGTCGTTTCCGTCGTCGTTGTTGCCGTGGTCGTCCTTCCTCCTCCTCCCTCGTCGTCGTCGTCGTCCGTCGTCGGCGTCTCGTCGTCGTCCCTCCTATTTCGTCGCCGTCGTCGTCGTTGTCGTCGTCGTCTCGTCGTCGTCTTCCCTCCTCCCTCGTCATTGTCGTCGTCGGCGTCGCCATCCTTCCTCCTTCTTCGTCGTTCGCGTCGTCGCCGTCCTCCCTTCTCCCTCGTTGTCGTCGTTGTCGTCGTTGTCGTCGTTGTCGCCGTCGTCGCCCTCCCTCCTCCCTCGTCGTCGTCTTCGTTGGCGACGTCGTCGTCGTCGTCGTCGTCGGTGTCGGCGTCGTCGTCTTCGTCGTCGTCGACGTCGGCGTCGTTGTCGTCTTCGCCGTCGTCGTCGTCGTCGTCGTCGTCATCGTCGTCGCCTCCGGCCAGTGCCGCCGATTCGGGGCGCTCCCGATGCGATGTTTCCCACGACCCGACCCCCCCCCCCCTGGAAAACGCAGCACAGCGCGTCCCCCCCCCCCCACCCCCCAACCCCGGCAGAGCCAACCCGGCACCCACCCCCAGCAGAGCAGAAGCTCAGGAACTGAAGCTGAGGCTACATCTGAAGCTCTTCCCGTCAGACTCGCACGCCGGATCTCAGCGAGCGAAGAAAGGTATAAAACAAACTTTTTCGCTGTCGGGGGCGCCTGTCCCTGGGCGGCTGGAGAGTTTATACCCCTACGGTGCCACCGTACGGGTACAAACTTTCCAGCCGCCCAGGGACGGGCGTCCCCTCGCGAGAGGCGGCCGCCGCCTCGCGCGAGGGGGCTTTTCCCGCGGGCTCTCTGGGTGCTCGGCGGCGTGCCAAGGGGGGGGAGCTTCGGGGGGAGGAGGAGGAGGAGGAGAAGGAGGAGGAGGAGGAGGAGGAGGAGGAGGAGGAGGGGGAGGCAGGCCAAGGGAGGAGAGGGAGGGGGATGAGGAGGAGGCCGAACGCCTTCAGAAGGCTCGGAAGTCCCCTTGCCTATTGAGAAAGTTTCTGAGGCGTCCCCGAATACACGAAACAAACCACAACAACAACAACAACAACAACAACAACAACAACCTCACAGGAGGCGCGAGGGCCTGCCGAGAAGCCCCGCCGCCTTCTGAGAAGGCCTTCTCCTTCTCACCTCCCCCCTCGCTCGCCACCGAGATACGCGTTGCAATGATGAGTGATGATAAAAGAAAACAAGGGCCAGCGTTGACTCCAAATAGATAGTGGGTGCTGATGGTGATGATGACGATGATGATAACGATGAGGACGATCTTGTTTTCCATACGCGCACACTCCAGTCCACTGTACTGTACCGTACCAGACCGTGCGGCCCAGCAGCCGCGTCAGGGGCCACAGGAATTAGGGGGGCATAGGAATTAAGGGGGGGGGGCACAGGACCAATTAGTAGGGTTTGAGCTCGAGCTCCTATAGGGCAAGCCTGTTTGGAGAGTGCGGGTTGATCAGTTCGGTGGGGAAGCGACTGCCCCTGGCCCAGGGTGCCCCCAGCTTCTCGCTCCGCTTTGGAGCCCCTGGGGCCCTCTGGGCCTCGCGAGGGGTGCCGGGGAGTCCGTGTGGGCCACCCCGAGAATCCTGCGGGTACCTTGGGCCAGGGGTACTTTTATCGGGGCCGGGGGGCCATGATATTTCTCAGATTTCATGGCGAGTCTTCTTATTTCATTACGTCCCTGGCCCCCCCGCTGGGCCGCGCACATGCTGCCGGTCATGATTTGCACCCGCCCCTCTTGGACACCCCCCTGTTGGCCGCTCCCGATTTTATCAAGGGTGGGCAAAAACACCCCGACCCGGACAATTCGCGTTCACGAAGCAGCCCTTGGCGTTTACTGAACAGCCCTGCCCCGTTCGATTCCCTCCATGGGTGCGTTTTCCAAACGGCTTCGCTTGTCGGGGTGCTTATTGGGGGGGGTGCATTTCCTGCCCTCTATTGCTAAGGCCCTACGGCCAGTGCCGCCGACCCTGGATACCTCGGCCCTCGAGGGTGACGGGATGCGTGATAAGACGTCGGAGGTAGATGAAGACGTGGCGGGGGAGGAGGCGGAGGAGGAGGAGGAGGAGGAGGAGGAGGAAGGGGAGGAGGAGGAGGAGAGGAGAGGAGGAGGAGGAGGAGGCTTATTGTGGGGGTGGGTTTCCTGCCCTCTATTTTTGGCAACACCCGAAGGCAACGATTGACCGGCTCGGTGGGGAAGCGACGGCCCCTCGGGAGGCTTCCGGGGGTGTCCCCTCTCCGGCAGGCCCGCGCAGCGGGCGCGGCCGCGCGCCGAGCGGCGAGTCCCCTCGGGTTGACGCGCGGCGGCCCGCGCGCGCGCGAAGCGCCAACTGCTCCTCCTCCTCCTCCTCCTCCTCCTCCTCCTCCTCCTCCTCCTCCTCCTCCTCCTCCTCCTCCTCCTCCTCCTCCTCCTCGTCCCTCTCCTCCTCTCCTCCTCCTCCTCCTCCTCCTCCTCCTCCTCTTCTCCTCCTCCCCTCCTCCTCTTTCTCCTCCTCCCCCTCCTCCCCCTCCTCCTCCTCCTCCCCCCTCCTCCCCCTCCTCCCCCTCCTCCTCTTCCTCTTCCTCCTCCTCCTCCTCCTCCTCCTCCTCCTCCTCTTGCTCCATCTCCTCTTGCTGCTCCCCTTCCCCCTCTTTCCTCCTCCTCCTCCTCCTCCTCGTCCCCTCGGACCCGGGATGATCGGGGCGTGGCTTTTTCGCTCGGCTCCGGGCCCTTTGGGCCATCACAGTTCGACCCGCCTCGGTACAACATGCAGCAGAGAGCTGGGCTATGGGGCTCTGGTCATGAGTGCTGCGGTGTTGCAGTGTATTGCTGCGTTGGATGTCACGGCCGTTCTCCATGGTAGGGAACGAACCTGGCCCCTGCAGGGGTGCGACTCCCTCCTCCTCCTCCTCCTCCTCCTCCTCCTCCTCCTCCTCCCCCTCCTCCTCCTTTTCTTCCTCCTCCAGCCCCTCTGTCTGGAGTTCCAACATGGCAGGGGGTAGTTATGCACATACGCCGCACTTCATTGATAGGGGCCGCGCATGTACCTTGGTGCGATCGCCCTCTTCGGAGCGATAATGTCACAGCAGCTTCGCCTTCTGGTGTGGAAACACTGATCATGTACAGGAGAGAAGCTTGAGGAAGCGGTGGTGGAAACGTTTAACTTCCATCTCATACTATTTGCAGGAATACAGGCCGTGGACAGAAATCAACAGCGTGAGGGAAATGCAGTTGTTGTGTGCACGGAAGGGTATTATTAGTGCACATTCCAGGGCTGGGTGTTGGAGTGTGTCCAGGAAAGGTTGTCATGAACAACACATAGTTACTGCAGACATGGGCTGCCCCGCCCGAGTCCGAAGGATGGTGCATTGGAGTGAGAGGACAGCGAAGGCATTGTGACCTTTTGTGCACTATGCCTTTAGTTGCCGTCGAAGCCATCCAGATTTCAAATCGACAGCGCTGCTTTCGTACACGTGGCCTTCTAATAGAGTTTCTGTGTGACGTCATTGCTTTCCTCTCTGCTCAGAACTGCACAGGCAACCTTCTGTGGCACGGTCGGTGGCATCGGCACTCCAGTTGGAGGTGGAGCTGTTGAGACCATAGTGGTGCGAACACCATCGCAGGAGAGTCTTCGCCAAAGGGCTGGCAAGAAACCGCGCGGGCTGCATGATCCAAGAAGCCGCGCGGGCTGCATGATCCACGTTCTACGGTTGCCGTGAGTACGTTGGGTATTCACGTGGCCCTGACATATTTTAGCATGGAATGGGGATGTCGCGAATCGACAGTCGAATTCTGCCGCGGTGAGCGGAAGGTCAAAACCGCTCACGCGGGGGTGCGCAACATTGCGGGGGGGGGATGGCCACCACATGCGGGCCCAAACCCACGTGTTCAGCTTTTTTTGGGGTGGACACCACGGCATGCCAAGCACTTGATGGGTTCCTTGCTGACACAACAACGATTGTGGTGGAAAGGGTATGTAATGATACAGTCTTCTATATGCGGGCCAGGTCGCGATGATTATTTTCCTTCCTCGCAGGAGATCTGGGATTTGAAAGGCGCGCGCGTAGATCTACAAGACCATTCGCCACCTGATGAACTAGTCTAGTTATAGGGGGCATGGGCAGCGACACTTCAGCATGAACCCTCCTGGACATGACTTGCGCCGCCAGGAGGAGTGCCGCGCGACGAGGAGGCTCGTTCATCAGAGAGCTGGCATCAGCGAAGGCAGCGCGCCAGCTACACCTTCAGAGGCAGACCTGCGCTGACAGCCAGTTCGGCCGAAGGCCCCCTGCACAGCGACTACTTTGGAGGCAGGCAATTTGCGCGCGCAGATCACAAGTGGCAGCAGCGGCACCAAAGTTATGGAACACGAATGGAGACACTATCACCTGGCAAGGAAACAACTCAGACCAGAGTGGGCGCAACGAAACGCGATGGTTCTACTAGTCGGGAAAGCCCCCCAACAGGGGGAGGATGGTTGGATGCATGGGAACAAGAAATCGCAGCGGGTGGAATGGCAGTGCACGACCAAGACTGGAACATGTGGAGATCCAGCCGAAATTCCAAATACTGCAAAGGGCTTACGGCCGGCGCCGCCGACCCTGAAGGGGAACGACCATTTCGGCGGCGACGACGACGACGTTGACGCGTGTCAGAGTCCTCATGAATGCTGCTTGAGGTCTATTCGAAGCGCTCTCGGGAGCCTCTGGGAGACAGTTCAGGGGCCTTTGGGGGGCGTCGTCGGTGCTCTCTGGGGGCCTCGCGGGGCCCTCTCGGAGGTCTCTCGGTTCCTCCCGGGGGCTTTTTTTGGGGGCCGAGGTCCACGGGGGCGGCGGGCAGTGCGCGCAGCGGTGGACATAGGCAAAGTTGTGTACTCAACCCTTCTTCTGTCGCCGCCTGTGCTAGATCGCGGGTCATTATGTCATTGTCGGCGCGTTGGCGCAGCGTTCGACGCGCCGGCTGCGTCGCGGCGGCTGCGAAAACGCGGCGTCGCTCATGCCGCGGCGCGCAGGGGCGCGCCCAGCGCGATCGGCAGCTCATCGCGGGCCCAACAAGACGCGACGGTGCAGCGCCACGCCCGCGAGTGCAACGCAGCATTTTGCCATCAACAATTTCAGAATGCAGTTGCTTATTTGGGGGTCGCGCGCGTCGCGCCCTCAATTCTGAAATAGGGGCTCAGAAGGGGCATGCGCATAGCGAGCAAGCGCGAGCGCGCCGTCGGCGCCCGGCCCCGGACGCCTGCGGCCACTGTGAACGCAGCAATCTACCATCGCACCTAACAAAAGGCCCGACCAGTCTTCTGGATTGTGCGCCATGCCTACGCCTACGCCATCTCTAATCCAAGCCTTCCGACCACATGGTAATCGTCATGCTTTTTGCTTGGTGGCGGAGCTGGCCCCACTATGACGCGGTTTGCTCTGTGCATCGCAATGCTTATCCACGGCGCGGCGTGGCGCGCCGCCGACCCACCGCGACGTCGGAGCGCGACTGCTGGCAAGCAGGCGGAAACGCCCGCAGCGGACAGGCTATATCCACTAAGGGCGACGCCCGCTTGACCTCTCCGAAAAGCGCGCGCGCCCCGGCATTGCCAATTTCACCCTTCCTTACGACGAGCTAGGAAACGCAATGTGCGGAAGCGCGAACCCCATATTCTTGAACCAACATGGGGATGCGCTTCCACAGCCAATCCGCCGCCTAACGGCGATGGACCCTCTGCAGACGACCAACGATAATGCCCAGGGCTCTTTATGGAATCGTTACTGAAAACATGTTACATTCAGCGTTCTTTGGCTGGTCATTGGACGCGCTATAGGACGCGCGCAACTTGGCGACCACCATGATGGGACCACAAAATATGGGGCCGATTCGGGGATCCCTCGGCGAACGCATCATCATGCGTAGAACGCGCGCATGACCCCGCGACAACAAGCCGCGAGCTTGCAGCGCGGTCTGGCGGGATGGCACGCGCGATTGCGGCGCGAACCCCTCCCCAGATCATCAACGACGGCGCGACGATGCAAGCCGTTCACAGGGGCCCCGCCCCGCGCGCAATGTTTCTCTTGGGTGCCAAATTCGAGGACTTCGAGTATGAGCGACAGGACACCTCGCGGACGGCGCTCATAGACTTTAGGCTCGAGCCAGGTGAGAGAACGGACACGATCCTCGCCCGGTTCGAAATCGCCCGTCTTGAGGTTGACTTAGTTGGTTCTAGCCATCCCGGTTTTCCAGCCACTCGCAACAATGCCCCGTGGAGCCTTAAATTTTTTCCGCCCTTGCAGGGCTGCCCGCGCGCTCCAACCTCGCAGCCGTCAGATGCCGCGGGCCCAGCGACAATTTGACGAATTGCTGGGCCGCGCGCGTAGCTCAGGCCATCTGGCCGAACGCGCCCCTGGCAACATCGGAAACGCGTTGCTGGGAGGCACAGCGCGCGGAAACGCGAAAACATGCATGGCGAGCGCCGGCGGGGGCGCCGCCGCGCCCGGCAGCGCGGGCTGACGGCCCACAACCGAAGGGGGGCCACTGCATTGCTATCGACGGCCCCTCAGGGTCAAGGGATTGGCAGAAGCTACCCAACGTCATCAACGCAAAAAGGCTGGGGACAGCCTTCCAACCCCCAATTGTACACGGCCCCTGAGAGCCAGGCTGCCCTACGGGTATCAAACTCCAAGTGAGTTTCGCCCGTCGACTCCGGCACGTATGCCGACGGGCTACCATTGGAGGGCCTTCGCGTCAAGTCGATCACGATCCAGCAGCCAGTGAGCACCTTATCATTGGAAGCCGACCCCCTCTTCCGTTGGAGTCGCCGAATCAACGAGTCAAGGTCCATTGGGCGCGGATCGCCCATCCCAGGGATCACGCTCAAAAGTTTAGCGCGCTGTTTTGGGGCGTCTCCGATCGAGCAGATGGGGTCGCAAGTGCGCCCGGGCCAGTCCGCGGCGCGCTTCGCCTCTTCCTCAGGTTTCTGAAGAATATCAAAGGCTTGACCTGGCGGAGATTCGGGGCCAGGTCTTCGCGGCGCGCGCCCCCCCCTCCGCGGCGCGCGCCAGAAGTGGGGCCCCTAGCCGGGCCTTCAGGGCGAGGCGAGGGAACGAGTACTTGCGCGCGCCCGATGGGCCTCGGCGGGGGTCGAGAATTCAACCCGGGAGTTCGTTCCAAACTTGGAAATGTTGTGTCGAAACCCAGTCTTGGAGCGGATGCGCGAAACCTGGAATTCCTACTGAAACCTTAAATTTCTGACCAAACCCGGATTTCTGCCTCGGAGCGAAACCTGGAGTTTCTGCAGGCGCGGAATGTTGGCATTCCCCGGCATGGGATTTGGGATGAAACAGAGACTGTAGGATTTCTCCTTGAGTTGGGAAAGACGAGGCTGGAATGTCTCGGCCGATGCGGGGCAGCGCCACATGCTGTTGCGACGGTGACTAGGCGGACAGAGGGGGCGACGCAAGCCGAGGAGGTGGAGGAGGGGGCGGGCCAGGGGGAGTCAGGTCAGGAGGAGGCATTGTTTTGTCGGCTTTGGCATTTTCCAGCGGGGCCCAAGGGGTCCCGATCACTGGCTCGGGGTGGTAAGCCTCGCGCTCGCGACGGGGGCGTTCGGGCGGCGACGTTGCGACGCGCCTCTGGGCGCGCGGAGTCTGAACGGGGGGCTCGTCTTTTTCAGAGGGTGGCGAGTGGCGGAGACGAGGGCAGGGGCATTATCCCTACTTCTCCTCTCCCGCTGTCCTTGTTCTCTTCTCCCAGCTCGTCGGGGGCCGGGGCTCCGGGGATGGGGGAGGGCGCAGAGGCGGCGGTCGCCAATTTTCGGGGGCCCTCGTCGCCATTGTGACGGTTGTTGCATGCGTCCGCGCTTGGAGACGGGCGCTTCCGCCCTAAAGTTGGAGATGTTCGATCGGTCTTGGTTCCCATCTCGAGGCGCGGGCGGCGAAAATTAGGGCGGCGCGCGTCGTCGCCGTCGTCGCCGATGATGTGTTGCCCCCCCTTGGCTGCCGGCCGGATTAGAGCTGAGGCTCGGAGTGGTTCCGGGCCCGCGCTGCAATGTCTGCAGGGTTCAATGTATGCACGCTGCGCGTGCCAATGTTTCGCGTTGATTTGCGTTGTTGCTCCTTCCCTCGTTTCGCTTCGCAACGCCCCCGACGGCGCGCGCTGCGCTACATTTGACGGCTGGGCTTCTTTCGCAAGCGCCCGCACTCGGAGAAGGGCGCTTCCGCTCTAAAATTGGAATATTCGATCGGTACTGGTTTCCATCCCGAGGCGCGGGCAATAAAAATGAGGGCGGCGCGCGTCGTCGGCTTCGTCGTCCACGATGTCTCGCCCTCCCTCGGTTGCCAGTCGGATTAGAACTGAAGGCTCGGAGTGGATCTGGTCCGCCGCTGCAATGTCCGCAGGGTTCAATGCATGTGCGCCGCGCGTTCCAATGTTTCGCGTTGATTTGCATTGTTGCTCCTCTCGTTTCCCGTTGTAATGCCCCAACGGCGCGCGTTGCATTGCATTTGACGGCCGGGCTTCCTCCGCAAGCGCCCGCGCTTGGGCACGGGCGGTTCCGCCCTAAAACTGAAATATTCGATCGGTCTTGGTTTCCATCTCGCGGCGCGGGCAGTGAACATTTCGGCGGCGTGCGTCGTCGCCTTCGTCGCCCACGATGTTTCGCCCTCTCTCGGTTGCCAGTCGGATTAGCACTGAAGGCTCGGAGTGCTCATGGTCACGCGCTGCAATGTCTGCAGGGTTCGCCGCGTGCACGTTGTGCGTTCCAATGTTCCGCGTTGACTTGCATCGCTGTTCATTCCCTCGTTTCGCGTTGCCCCCCAGCGGCACGCGTTGCATTGCATCTGACGGTCGGGCCCCCTTTGGACTTCATGAGGGCGTTCGCCGAGCCCCGCTTGCACCGCGCTGGTTCCATTGCCTAGCGCGGTCCAAATCGCTGTTTCGGGCCCGCGCTAGAAAGCGTGTCGTTATACATGTTTGTCAGTGTTTTTTTGTGGTTGCTCCATGGCCGCGTTTGGCTCGGGAGGTCTCTTGTTGGCGTTGGGGGGCACCTGCTGCCTCGTCGGCGGAGTGGGCAGCTTTGTTGCGCGGGGCCATGTTGCCAGTCGAGGCTCGGGGGGTCATTCTTCGCGCGCTTCGCGGATCGTTGCTTTCGCCGTGTCGACCGCGAAGAAGGCGTGCAATGATGGGGACCTTTGGTCTCGCCGCAGCGACATCCTTCCGGGAACTCGGGGCTGCGCTGGCGAAGCAACTTGCGTTTCAGCAGAATGTTCTCATGGCGCAGATGGCGGCTGCCATCAATTCCCTCACGCCCATGGCCCACGAGTTTCGCGGACAGGCTGCTGATGTTACGGCTGCGCGCGAGGCCGCTGCCCGTGACAGCGATGCGCTTTTGCGCGGCGCTTGCGAAGAGCAAGTTGCCATGGTGGCTCAGCTGAAGTCCATGCTCAACGCGGTCAGTGCGCATCGTCCACAGTGTCGGCGGTCAGCGTTCTTTCCTGTCCTGGCGCAGCTCGCGCCGGCGGCCCACGTGCCCCTGGGGGCCGACATCCTGAGTCACGCGAGGGCGCTGAGCAGCAGGGTGCGTACTCCGCTACTTGGGCCGAGATGGGGTCCCCGATGAGCCGACGGTCCGCGCTCTCAAAGTGAATCCAGCGGTGGCGTCGCCGGGCAGTGGTGATTATACTGTTCGGGAATTTCGCGGCGGTGGCACATGTGCCCCAGTGGATCAACGGCATCTTGCGCGCGAGGGACTTCAGCAGGATGCAACCCTCACTACTGGGCGCGGTGCTGCGGGCGTGTCATCGGCCACTGAGGCATTGCCGCGGTCACTCTGGCCGCCCGAGCAGCTGTCCTTCGCCGGGGGCGGCGGCGTGCATGATGCATGAGCACGTCGAGGCGGAGCTGCGTTGCGACCGGGCGTTGAGCAGGTCGACTCTGACGCAGGCGTCGGGAGAGTCCTTGGGCGACGCGGTGGATGACGCGCCAGTCCAGGTCTGCGCCGGCGAGGCGGAGGTCCAAGATGGGGCGCCCGTTCGCGCCGCCGAGGCGGCTCGCTCTGGCGCTAACCTCTGCTTCGCGCCGGAGGCGAAGCGACGCCGTCACGGCGACGGCGCAGAGGATGCCCTGCTTGCGTGCCTGCTGGCTCTGGTCAGCCCGATTATAACGCAGCTGGTCCGCTCTCATCCTGTCGCTCCGCATCCTGCGTTCGCTGTGCTTCTCGCCGCTGACGCAGCTGGGTTGCCGGCGGCGCCCGTGTCCGCGGCCGCGGCCCCGGCGGCGCCCCCGGTCGCGTCGCGCGCGCGCGGTGAAGTGGGGATCGCCGCGCGGCGCGCGGGTGCGCGCGTAGGTTGGTCGTCCCGCGGGAGGGGCGTCATCGGGGTGAGGCGTTGCTCGTCTGCTCGAAGTGGTGGCGTCCTCAGTGGTCCTGGCGCGATCGCTCAGATCCCGGCTGCTCGCTTATCTGCCGATCGTGCCCTGCGATCCTCCTGGTGTGTTCTCTCATCTGCCGTCTCATTCCTACTCTCGCGCGTCTGGTTCCGCGTTGGCAGTAGACTAAGCTGTCCGGGCGGCCCGCGGCCCACGCGGTCGCGTCTCTTCCCGGCACAGTTTTTTTATTATGTCGTTTTCGAGCGGCCGTCTTTCAAGTCGTGTCCAGTGTCTTCCGCGACGGGAGTTCGAGGGGGATCCGCGTTCGGCGGCGGTCGCCGCGGGTTTTCGATGCCCGTGTAGGGGTCGGGGAAGTTTCCTGGATGTCCCGGGCGCGTCGCTTTCGGGCGAGTTTCCCGGGTGGCCCGGGCGGCTGGGCGATGCGGGGCGGGATGCGGGAGTGGCCAGAAAGAGAGCGCGGAGTCCCCGGGGCGATCTCGCCGACAGATCGCCGCGCTAGCGGCGTCGACCGGTCGCAGCCCAAATTTGGGGAGCTGCGCCTCGGCGCGCGGTTATGTTGAGGTGCGAAAGTTTCACAATTAGGGCGGGTGGGCTTCCGTTGGGGATTTCAGTTGCGCGGGCTCGTTCGTAGCTGGGGGCTGCGTCTGGGGGCGGCGGGGCTCGGCGGTCGCTCTGTGCGTGCTGTGTAGTTTGCGAGTGGATTTTTGTTGGTGAGTTTCGTTGGTGTCTTGGGCGCGTCGCTTTCCGGGGAGTTCCCCGGATGGCCCGGGTGGTCGGGCGATGCGGGGCGGGACGTGGGAGGGGCCAGAAATTGAGGGCGCGGTGTCCTTGGGCGTTCTTGCCGACAGATCGCCGCGCCAACGGCGTCGACCGGTCGTTGTCTTAATTTTGAGAGCTGCGCTCCGGCGCGCGGCTATGTTAATGTGCGAAGTGTTCAAAATTAGGGCGGGCGGGTTTCCGTTGGGGATTTCAGTTGCGCGGGCTCGTTCGCAGCTGGCGACTCGCCCGCGACTTGCTCGCGACCCGCTGGGCGACCGAGCGGCGACTTGGAGCGCCGACGTCGGCATTTTTTTCTCGCGCGCCCGCAGCTGCGTGGACGCAGCGCGTGCATTCGGCGTTCGCTGGCAGGCTGCGATCTCGGGCTTGGGGGCCACTCTCCGCGCAGTGGTCCGCGGGGAGATGTTTCCGCCGCGCGTCGCCGCCACGTCGCAGGGGCGCCTGGGCGGGTGGACTGTCTCGGAGGAGGGCGCGAGTCTCAGGTCGGCGAAGAAGCAGCGCAGCGAGGAGGGGTCCGGGACGAGCAAGTGAAAGGCACCATCATATCTTTCGCAGTTATTCGCAATTGCCGGCGCAGTGGGCGCGCGCGGTTTATGCGCGCGCGGGGTTTGCATGTCGTTGCTGGCGCGTTCGTCGAGCTTTAACGCGGGCTGGGATTACGAGCCGAGCGCCGCCAGGCAGCGCCTTGAGGAGCGGGTGCCATGCCTCGGCGCGCGGCGGGCATTCGTTTGACACTAGGACGTTGCAGGGCGGTCGCGGGGCGGGGGGCTCGGTCGGGCTCGGGGTCGCGACGTCGATGCCGTCGGTGGCGTGGAGCTTCAGATGTAAAGTGTCATTCGAGGGTGTCTGATGCACGTGGGCATCGGTGGGCTTCCACGCGCGGGAGCCATCGATGGGCCTCGACGCATGCGTGGCCAAGGCTGCCGCGCTGCCCTCGGGAGGTCTCGGCGTCGGGTTTGGCCGCGGCTTCTCGTGGCAGGGCGGCTCTCGAGCTCCCCCTGTCTATCGCGTATTCTTTGCGGTAGCTTCGCTGCTTTAGCCCGCGACAGAAGATCAAGCGAATGCGCGCGAGCGGAGGGCGCGAACTTTTCCAGATGTTCGGGGCGGGGCGCCACGGAAGAAACGGTTCGCCATTTAGGGCGCGCGCGCGAGAGGCTCTCCATTTTCTTTCTCTTTGTTGGTTTCAATGTGTTTTTGCTTCCTTGTGTGAATCCAGTGGCCGCTAGATCGTTGCCTCTTGTCTGCGTCTTCTCGTCCACGTTGAAGCGGGCGCTCGCCTGGGTTAAGCGTTGCGAGAGATGAATTTCAGACATCAGGTGACCAGGTTCTTGCATTCCGCAGATCCGGCGGTTTGGATCTCGTCTGCGCAGTTCGTCGTTCACCCCCCGGGGCCCTCATCGTCTCGGGGGGCAAGCAGGATGTTCGGTAGACAGGCAGCGTTTCCTATGAGAAGGTATAGTCTCAGTGAGGTCGAGGGCGAGGTGCATGTAGAGATCCTGCTAGCCGCCACGGTTAGAATGGTGGAGGAAGAGAATAATTGCGAGGTGGGGGCGAGGAATTGCAAGAGTGGGAGGCGGAGAGGAAAAATGATTGGTCGGAGGATTCGGGCTCGAGGGAGTGAAGCTTTCAGGATTTCAGGTGTTCGCTTATTTGGTTTCGCCGGTCGTCGTTTCTGCGTTTTGCTCCTAGGAGATTCTGGGTTTCGGTTCCTGGTTTGGGTTTCGGCAAGGCCGATTCCGGGTTGCGCGTCGTTCTGAGGTCTGGGTTTCGCTTCAAAAAATTCGGGGGTTCACGCCCTGACCCCTCGATGGGGCGTCATCGTCGTCGCCGTCGCATTCTGGCGCGCGTCTCACGGCGGCGCAATCCATGCATTCGTTGCGCGCAAACGCGTTTGACACAAGTTGCCGCCGCTCGAGTTCTGTCGCGATCATTGCAAGACAGCTGCGCAACGTGCTGCCCCCGTGGATTTGTGCATCGATCGTACGACTGTCCGTTGTATGAGTATGTGTTTGCTGTTGCGATGTCGTTTTGCCGTCACCTCTGGATGCAATTTTTGTTGCCAGGGTCGAGTCTGTCATTTCTCTTCCTGCCGTTGCAGGTGCCACGTCATTCGTCCGCGCAGCCCCAAGGTGCCCGCCCTCGCCCTGCCTCGCGCATCGCATCGATGGGCGAGGCCACAGTCTCAGCAAGGACTGCGCTCGACGCCAACGAGGGCAGGAAGTCCGCGGGAGCAGGCGGCTAGTTGGTCACGGACGACTCGATCATCTCGGCCATGCGCAAGCACATTTTCGCCTGCTCGCGCGAACTTGGCATCCAGGATCGGAATGTCATGCGCGGCGCTTGTTTCTCGCAGGGGCGAGCGCGATCGCGGTCGCTCTCGGGGCAGGGGAGCGGCGCGACGAGCTGGGCGCAGGATTTCTCGCGCGCGCAGATTCTGGCGAGACGGCGAATCACGATGACCGGGGCCTGCCGCATCCCATGCCATTCATGGCAGCATCCGGGCACGGAGCCACCGAGTTGGCGGCGGCGGAAGCAGATCCAACGGTAAAGGCCACGGCAGAAACTCAAGCAACAACATAAGGGGTTATTCGTGGCCAGAGGTCGTCGAAGGCCAGCTTGAAGAAAGTGCCGAGAGCAGCGCTGACTTTCATTGCGCGACATCACCGAAAGATCGAAGGGGAACCGCGCATGTTGTTTTTGTTCGGGTGGAGTTGGGAAACCTGGCGGGGGACGCCGCAGGCCCCCTGATCGAGAAGTTGGGGGGCGCTTGATGGGGGGGGTCCTGATCGAAAAGTTTTCGGAGTTTCGCGGCTGCACAGCGACGGGGTAGATATATTTCGCAGGCGAGAGCGGTTATTCCGCAGTTTTAGAATAGTTGAGCTAGTTGCAGCACGTAGGAACTCGCAGGGGCAAGTGGCTAGGGCTAGAGATCAGGCCCAGTTGATTTTCCAGGGGCGCCGCGGTGAGAGCAGCAGCATATATCCCCCTAATTAATATGCCTTCGGATCGTGGCGGAGGAGGCCGTCAGTCTGGGACGGGGGGGCGGGGTGGCAGGGGCGGGGATGTCGCGCCTAAATACTGACCCTCTCTGAGTGAGGGTCGCGCGTGCCTCTAGCGGCGCCAGTCGGCCAGCGCAGTGTGTGCTGTGAGCCTTGGATGGTTTGCATACAATGTCGCGTGGTTTCGAATGAATTTTCTCAGAATGCAGCTCCGTATTTTCGAGCTCGCCTATTTCTGTTGGTTGGACACAAACTCCATGAGGTTCTGTTTTACTATGTTCCTCCTCCTCCTCCTTTTCCCTCCACTCCCTCCCTCCCACTTTCGCTTTGTCCCTGTCTTCTCTTCATTGCTTCCACTTCCACTTCCACCTCCCTCATCCTGTGTGAGACGACGGTGGCGACGATAAACCGTGGGATGCGGCGAAACTGGATGGTGTTTCGCCCTTGGATGTGATATCCGCCCCCGGACCCTCTATTGCTTGATCATACCAAGACCCGAATAGGCTCTAAACATGATCCCTCACAGGGTCCAACAAGGATCCCAGCAAGGTTGGATGCCGGCAGGACTTCACTCGGGTCCCCCCCCCAATGCCCCCCCTAAAGACCCTCCCCCCCGCGGCATCATATTCAATATATTAGTTCATTTTCTCGTGGTGTTGGCGATGCCGCTCGGCGGTCCCCCCTGGAATGAGTTGATTTTTCTGATTGTGATGGGTAACGGGGGGATCGATCATCGCATGCTCTGGTTACGACGGCGACGACGGCGGATACGACGGCGACGATGGCGGCGACGACGGCGGCCGCTCTGGCGAATTCCCCTCGTCCTCCTACGGCCAGCTCTCCCGGGGACGCGACAGGGTGGCGGTGGAGGAGGGGGGGATGCGTCGCACATGCTAGCATGCACAAGCACAGTCGCGGAGGAGGGCGGGGGAGGAAGAGGAGGGCGAGGCAGAAAGGAGGGGACCCCGCGTACCCCCGCGCCTCCTCGCACCCGTACCCGCCGCGGGTAGAGGCGCTCTACCGCCCGCGGGCTCGGGGCCACGGCTCTCCCGGGGCGTATCGGCCGCCCGCGCGGCGACGGCACGCCCCAGGGTTTCGGGCGAGGGCTGGGGTGAGGCGAGGGGAGGAGGAGAAGA
This sequence comes from Prorocentrum cordatum, assembly GCA_963575745.1. NCBI lineage: Eukaryota > Dinophyceae > Prorocentrales > Prorocentraceae > Prorocentrum > Prorocentrum cordatum. Next base: position 175,199 of record CAUYUJ010017124.1, on the reverse strand, counting down.
GGGCCAAGTCCGCTCCGCCCCTAGGGTGCCTCCTCCTCCTCCGCCGCCTCCTGCTGACGCTGCGGGCCACACGCGGTCTGTCCGCGGAGCCCCGCGGCGCCTGCGCGGCCGCGCGCGGACGCCGTGCACGGACGTGTGCCATGCACGCACCACCGACGAGCACCGAATGCGTACACGCCGAGCATCGAAGCGCACAAACCGACCAGCGAACGGCGAAAGCCTCCTCCTATTCGTCCTCCTCCTCCTCGAATCGGGGGCAGCGTGAGGGTGCGATGCTTTCTTTCGACGGGGGGAGGGGGATTTTGGGTCGGGTGCTGACGTGAGTTCCCGCAGGTTTTCCCGCCGTCGGCCGCCTCGCCGAGAGACGAGAGGGGGTGCCTGGATCGTCCCGAACTGCCGCCAGAGTCCCGAGCGTATGACCCGAAAGCATGGACACGAGGATCACTGTCCGCCTCGGCGACATTTACACAGACACCCTTCGAAGAAGTTTGCAGTTCCCTTCAGGGGGGTGGCCGTGTTTAAAATCGCTGGCTTTCAATCGTGATTTATGCACCGCCGCCCTCCCCGGATGCCCAGGAACCAGCCATCGGAGGGTGTTTGTGTGTATGTTTTTGTGGCGGGCATTGGCTCAAAGAGGGGTGCATCGACACCCCTGCGAGGGCCTGGCGTGCAAGAGTTGTTGCTTCGCTCGGCACTGGCCAGCGCAGGGGGCTTCGCTGGCGATCTGGCATGTAAGAGTTTTTCATTTTTCAGGAGAGGAAAAACACACACAGACACAATTAATCGTCGACTCCCAGGAAAATATGCAAAAATATGGGAAGTGGGGGGGGGAAGACAAAAACCCAAAAGATATTGGAAAATATGGGGAAAATGTTTTATTTGTGTGTATTTATTTGTGTGTCCTGGGGCCCCTTCAGCTTTGCTTTGCAGTGGCCAGCGCAGGGCTGCCTTTGACGATCCGTGTTCTCGCGTTGTTTGGCCATGGTCAGCGCAGGGGGTTCTCTGACGATCTGGTCGATCGGCGGCGAGCGAGGGGGGTAAGCAAGAAGGGGCGGGCCTGCTCAGGAGGCTCGGAAGCCCCCCGGCCTTTTGAGAAGTTCTCCACGGCTCCCCCGAAGACACAGACACTTTCTCAGAATGCGCGAGGGCTTCTGAGAAGCCCAGCCGCCTTCTGATCGGGGTCGGCAAAGATGGGGGTGATGACTAGGGGGGGTGGATATCATGGCGTGGGCCATGATATTTCCTCAGATTTCATGGCGCCTCTTCTTATTTCATTACGTCCAGCCGTTTTTAGCTCAAGAGCGTTGCAGGTATCAACTTCAAAACGGCACATTGTGCCTGCGAGCTTTCGACTACGGTCAGTACGTGCGAGCCATGGCGTCTCCCCCAGCGGGGAACGGCTCTGGCAAAGGAGGCAAAGGAGGCAAGGGCGTCAAGGGCGGCAAGGGGCTGCCTGTCGCTCCCTCCCAGCCTGCTGGTCTCGGTGGCAATCTCGGTGTTCACGGTCCTTGTCCTTGGCACCCTCTTGTTCTTGGGCCTCAGTATGCGATGCAGGCCCCAGGAGGCCAGCCGTCTACACGCTGAGCTTCCTTGACCTGCTCGGCGTGTGGATGCAAGAAGAACGACGTGCGGTGAAATCAGTGCAAGCATTGCGGGGCGAGCTGGACTCCTTTCCAGGCTGGAGGCGGCAGCGCCCCGCCAGGCGGAGTCTGGAGTGCTCCTGGTGCGGCCATTTACTCCCCCTTTACCTCGGCAGGCCTGTTGGCTCCGCCTGGGCAGTTCGGGACTTCGGACGGCCAGGGGTGCGGAGCTCCGCCGTCTGGCCCCACCACGAGCACGAGCGAGCTCTCCCGTGAGGACCACGAACAGCTGGCGGATCTCCTTGGCAAGGCTGGTGACGCAGCTGGAGCAGCTCGCCACAGGGCGTTGGCGGCCCCTCCGCCCGTGGCCAAGGAGCCCACGCTGCAGCATCAGGTGTCGTCGGCCCACTCCAAGCTCCGCGGGGTCGAAAGGAAACTGCAGGGGGCTGTCGCTCGGTACGAAGAGTGGAGCTTGCAGATGGTGCAGCAGAAGGCCTTGGTCACGCAGCTGGCGGCGGAAGCTGGAGAGCGCGAGAAGATTCACTCCAAGCTGGTCGCGCAGCTGCACCAGTCGACGCGCAAGTCCTTGGCGGACCAGGCCCCGCGATGCACCCTCAGCACCATCCTTGACGGCTCTTTCACGAAGCAGCTTTTTATTTACCCTGCAGAGATTGCGGGCTCCACTGACGAGTACGAGCTCGCGCCAGAGGACCAGGAGCAGCTGGGCCGTCGTGCGCAGGAACTCTGGGATGGGATTCAGGCGTTGGCTCAGAATCTTTTCGCGAATGTTGTGGAAACGGCCAAAAAGGATCGGGGGGTGCACAAGAAACACGTGGAAAGGTGAGGCAAGAAGCGGGAAGTCGACTGCGGCAAGGAGGCGCCCAAGGCTGATAATGGCGGAGACCCAGGGATTGCGGAGGCCACGGGTGCGAGAGGCTCGGGCTCGCCCGCTCCTGAAGAGGCTGCTGCTGCCCAGCCTGCTAGCGGCGGCTCTGCTAGCAGCGAGGCCGGCGAAGCCGCAGCTTCAGCAGATCTCCGCCGAAGGGCAGCCAATATCATTTCAGAACAATCTACTCCCCCTGCTTCGGCCGCCTGAGTTTGAGCAGGGTGAGACCACCATGTCAACTACAGCGACGTCGACAGCAGGATGATTCAGGTCAGCTTCGACGATTGCGGGGGGGCCGCGTGGGGCGGCACTGCAGCGATGAGGCCCAGCCTGGTAGCTTGCGGGTCGTCTGAGCTCGGCCAAGACATCCATTTTTTCGGCGGCTCGAGAGCCGATCTCGAGGCGCTATGGGGAATCACATCTCGCCAGGGTGGTTGTATTTTTCGTGACCCAGATGTCGGACTGGAGCGCGGGCACTCTAGCGTTTTTTTTTTTTTTTTTTTTTTTTGTTTCAGCGCCTTTTCTGCCGTGGAAGGTGCTGGCGATTGCACGTTCGGCGATTTTCTTCTTGGAATCCACCGGCCTGCCAGCCAGCCCGCTGGGCCCCCCCTCATCGCGCTCGCTCATTTTTTTCAGGCGCAGCAAAGCCTCCTTCCGAGCGAAGGCCAAGCGCGCGCTCTGGAGAGCCGAGCGTATCATCGGAGCGGGAGCTGCTAGCTTAGGACACTTCGCCCGCAGTCTGCGGTCTGTGCCAGCTATGTTTTTCGGGTTCGCCCAGGCCTGCGCTGCTTATCCTGTAGCCACTGGTCCAGGAGACGACTGCCCCGTCGAGTACAGCAGTGGCCCCGGCGATCCCTTGGTGAGCGGTGTGTCTCCAGAGGCTCCGGAGGGTTCCTTCCAGCTTGGCCCTGGTCAGCTTGATTCGCTCGAACTCTGCGTGCAGACTATCAATTGCAACGTCTGGTCCACCATGAAACAGCCCCTTGCTGAGACGAAGACCCGCGTGATCCTTCGGCAGGAACATCGTCTCAGGAGAGGTGGGGAGATCGACCAAGTGTCGAGCTGGCGTGCCAGGGATGGTTGGAAGAGCTTGATTTCCCCAGCCGTCGACACGGAAGCTGGGCCACCTCTGCTGGTGTTTGTATCTTAGTCAGAGACTATCTAGGCTTGCACGAGCCTCGATGGGGGGGGGGGGCGGATGTTATCCCAGGCAGGGCCATCGCCGGAGAGGTGCGCCTTCCCAGAGGTCTCCACTTCATTGTTTGCTATTGTTATTTGTTTCTTTCTGAGCAGCTGAGCGAGCGGAATGTCGACATCCTTGCCGCAGTGGGAGAACGCCTGTCCTCGGCCGCCCTTTCATTTTGCATCGGAGCCGATTTCAACATGTCCCCTCAGGACTTAGCTGAATCGAAGTTCGTGGAGCGTCCGGTCGGAGTCCACGTCGTTCCCCCTGGGCGCACTTACTTTGGGGAGGGCCCTCCAGAGACCCTCGATCAATGTGTGTTCTCTGGCGGCCTTGGCATGGCCATCAAGCAGCGCGATGCGCTTCTGGATGCGACGTTGAGCCCCCATCGTCCAGTCCAAGTCGCCTTGCATCCTTCGCCCACCCGCCTTAAAGGGTTGAGTTTCAGGAAACCCCCGCCTTTGCCCCGCGCGACTGTCATGGACCCAAGACCCTTGCCTCCATCGTGGCAGCATGTGCGAGCGCTGGCCGACCAGGCCTCCCAGTGCGTCGCTCGCAGGGGTGCTGCGGGGGCTGTGTCGCGCTTCGGTGGCTCAGCGTCCAAACTCGTGCGTATGCTTCGCTGTGGGACTCGAGCCAATGTGATGGGGCGCAGGCGGTCAGGCTGCTCTCTTTGCTTCGTTCCCCGCCTGCTTCCGTTTGCCCGACCGGCCTCCGAGATTGCTGAGGGGCGACCTTGAGCTCTCGGATCGAGACGGCCCTTGACGAGGCCAAGCGCACCGCTGCCAACGAAGCTCGCAGCAGCTGGCAGGCTTGGATTCGCGACGACCTCGACCAAGGCGCTAGAAGAGTTCATTTGTGTAGTCGAGATCTGTCGCCGTGGGAACCGTCGACCACTTTAGCGTCGGAAGGCTCCATCGTGTCGGATCCGCTTTCGCTGTTATCGGCGGAAGGGTTCAAATTTTCGGCGTTCTGAGGTTGTGGTGATGGTGCGACCCGTGGTGTTCCAGAGCTCGTCGATCCCCTCCCTCGCCTCAGCGCCGACGACATTCGCGCTCTTTCTCGTAAGTACAAGAGGAGTTCGGCAGTTTCCTACGACAGGTTCAACTGCAGGCACTTTCAATATTTGTGCGATGAAGCCCCCGATTGCGTGTCGACTCTGTTTGAAGTCATGGAAGCGTCGGTCAGTTGGCCGACCAGATTTCGGCCGTGTTGCTGGCGCTGCTCCCCAAGGCCACTGGCGGCTACAGGCCGATAGGGGTGTTCTGCTCCTGGCACAGGACATCGGGTCGGTGCCGCCGACCCCGCGCCTTGCACTGGGAGCAGCAACGCCCCCGTCGGTACTGGGCCGCTGGTGAGCACAGGGGAGCAGCTGACGTAGTGTGGCGGCAATCTGCTCGGTCTGAACATAGCGCGGCTAGCAAGGGATGCTCGTGTTCGGTGTTCTACGACATGCTCAACTATCATGAAGCCGTCGGTTTGTGTATGCTCGAGGCCACATGCAGGAAGCACCAGTTCCCTCTGGCCATCGCTCGCGTGTGCCTCTTTGCCTTCAGATGTGGGCGATGTTTATCCTGGGGGGGGGGGGGGGGTCTGCTGCCGGGGCCCTTCCATGTGCAGAGGGGAGTGGTGGCGGGGTGCAGCTTCACCACCACCTTCATTCGAGTGTTTGGGCTGGACGCTTTCGACTCCATCCCCGTTGCTCCCAGATTGGAGCTGGACATCCACATCGATTATTGCGGCCTCTCGGCTTCTGGTTCCAGGAGCAATGTCATTCAGGCCGTTGTTTCGGGCTCGGTCGCGCTTCACACACTGCGATCACCTATCTGCTTGGCTGCAGTCTTGCCCTTGACAAAGTTTGCACGGTTGCCTCGAATCACGACATCGGGACTGCCGTGTCTAAGAGGCTCAAGTCTCTCGCTGGACGGGTGGAAGATTCTGCCGTCAACCTCGGGGTCGATTTTACCGCGGGCAAATTGATTCGCAGCAAGGGGCGATGGGGGCAAAAACAAGGTGCGCGTGGCCACGACGTGGAGAAGGGCCAAGCGGCCCCAGAAGCTGTCGGGCACATTGGGCAGGAAAAGCTTCAAGATTTTGTCCGCGGGCCCCTTGGCCTCAGGCACCTACGGGTGTGAGATTGTTGGAGTCAGCGATGTTGACCTGCTCAGTGCGAGGCGAGTTGCGTTTTCACAAGTGCGGCCCTTCGCCCAAAGGAGGAGTCTCACTGCTTGCTGCATTCTTGCTTCGGACCCGACGTGGAGGGCGGCCACCGCGCCCATCCTGCGATGGGGCAAGGAAGTGTGGCTCACGCAGGCCAGGCTTGTTTCTGGTTCTCTGTCGTTCCGTGACTTGCGGGGGTCATGGGAAGCCGTCTGGGCTCGGCCGAGGATCGCGTGGGCTACGGTGGCTGGGCCCCTCAGTGCGATGCGTTTGTCCTTGCTCAGGCTTGGGTGGCACATGGCGAATTTCTTGACCATCATCGATGATAGAGGCATGGAAATTCCTTTAGGGGGTACGTCTCCTGCGTTGTTGGCCATCCACTGCCGCGAGGCCCTGCTTCGATCCTTGGCAAGGGACCTGGGGGACCAGTGGGGCGCGGGGGCTCGCTTATGCCTCGACATTCCTCGCTCGGCCCTGTCCTCCAGCAATTTTCCGCTAGGGGCAAAGGCATGATCCGCGCTCTTGCGCGCAGCGCGATCTGGGCGCTTGATCGCGCCTTCATGCGCGGATACGACATCAGCGATAAATGTATTGTTTTGTGGCGGGAGAGACTCGCTTCACCACCGGCTGCGGTTCTGCCCCCACGTCGCAGATTCGAGAGCTGAGGTGGCTGATCCAGACGTCATCGCCTCAGCGTTGGACACTGAGGCCGCTGACTACTCGGCCAACCTCTTTTGTCATGGGGCTATCGCCCATCCCGCCGATTACCTCCCTAGGCCGCGCAAAGAGGGCCAGGTCCAGTTCAACTGGCATCAGGACGTGCTGGAAGGCCCCGAGGGCCCTGAGGATGCGCAGGTTGGAGCCATTTGGGGCCACTTGTGCCTTGACGGGCCCTGCTTGAGGCATGCTATCAGGGAGCTTTGTAGGGCCGCCTGGGCCATCACCATTCACGATTCTCAAGGTGCATTGCTAGGCGTTGTCAGCGGTCCTGCGTGGGGCCAGCGCCCGCAGACCCCTCAGGCGGGAGAATATCTAGCGAGGGGTATGGCTGGCAATCTTGTGAAGCACAGCTCGATTATTTACAGCGATTGTCTGAACGTTGCGAGGCACTCCAACCTTCCCTTGCCTGCCAGACATTCGGGCAAGCGCGTGTGCAGCGGGGTTCTTCTTGAGGCCAATGCCAGAGAGGGCTCATAATTGAGGAGCTCATCAAGGTGGCGGCCCATGAGAGTCTCGAGGAGGCCGGCCTGAGTCCTCAGGATTTTTTCTTCCGCAAGTGCAACAATGGTGCCGATGCGGCTGCTGAGCGCGCCGTCTGGCTTCATCCCGTTGGCGCCAAAAAGTTGGAGTCAGTAGACAGGCAAGTTTATATAGCTAGGACGGTGTGCAAGCTTGCTGCCCGCCTCCTTCTCGAGTTGGCCTCGGCTGGACCTCTCGTGCGCCCCCAGGCTTCCTGCCCCTGTGCGTGAGCCGCCGTGTTTGACCTGCGACAATCACCACGATTGGGTAGAATGGTCTGGGCTGCGGCGCTGCCGTGCATGTCTCTTGGGCAGCCGAAGTGCCGACCCTAGTGATGGTGCCTGCTCAGGCCGCAGCAAGTTAGATGAAGGGGTGCTGGTTTCTCTCGGCCACAGGCTTCTCGCGTTTCCTTGCTCGGACGGATCCCATCTCTTCATGTGTATGCGATGCAGATTCCACGGCGCTGGAGCGAGGGTCGACGGCCTCGGCAAGAAGTGCAAAGGGAAGCCATCTCGTTATGCCGAATACGCTTGGCGGGATTTGTACAACAAAGGATGCCGCCCGAACCGCCTCAGGAGAGCGGCCGTGGTGGATGTATCTGCTGTCGTGGGCTTGTTCGGCTCGGAGAGCCGTGCGTCGGGCCCGCCTACGGCAGCGGAGGGCTCGCGAAGCTCCCCGGGTCTGGAGGGCCCCTGCCTGTGAGCCCTGGGGGGGCTCGAGCTCCGGCTGGCGATGATTGGCCTCGCCGCCTGGGCGAGGAAGAGGAGGGGGCGCGAGCCTTCCTCGGCAGCGGGGACGAGCTGGAGGCCCCGTCCTCGTCGCCCGCGATTCCTGGGGGGGGCGGGGTCGAGTCGGCTGGTGAGTCGGGGGGTGGGAGAGCGCAAAGTCCAGCTGTGCCGTGGGGCCTCCAGGGCACGGCGCTGTCTGCGCCTCTTTCTGCGTCCCCCCTGGGCCCTCCCAAACGGGGCTCCGTGGCCCATGGCCCGCCCCATCCCCTCGGGTCTCTGGGGCGTGCCCACCCGAGGGGCAGCGCTTCTTTTAGCGCGTCCTCCTCGCGTGCTGTTGTAGATGCGCTTCGTCAAGAGGGCGACGTGCAGCCGCTAGTCAGGTTGGAGACCTCAAATGGGGATTCCTCGAACTCGTGTCCTCTTGCGTGGCGCCTTCGCCTGCAAGAGGCAGATCAGCGTGCGCTCTCGCATTCTGCTCTTGCTGCATCTCCCTGGCCTAGCCAGGAGCGGCCTTGCACTGCGCCCTGCCCCCAGTGCTCGAATCATGCGGCAGTGGAACCTGAGCTCAAAAAAAAAAACATGTCATTGCGCCCCCAGCCCCCCCCCCCCTGGGCCGCGCACGTGCCGCCGGTCATGATTTGCACCCCCCCTATTGGACGCCCCCCTCTTGGCTGCCCCCGATCTGAGAAGGCCTTCTCCTTCTCACTTCCCCCCCCCCCTTATCTCGCCGCCGAGTCGAGGGTACAGGTTGTCGTTTCTTTCCCGCTCACTTGCCCAGCGGATGCCTCACTCGGACGCAGCTCTAGGGCATTGCCAGGGTGGGCCCCCCCAGGGGGCCACTGATCATTTGGCGAAACAACCACGCACGAAACCGAAACAAACACAGGGAATGGGCGTCCGAGCGATGCCCAGAATCAGGTGCGGAAGCAATGAGTACAGAGTCCAACATCAGTTCTTGCTCAACTTGTGACAGGGTTCACTGTCGGCGTCGCCGCGGCCGTTGCACACTCGAGACAAAAAAGAAGCCGCCCGCCCAACCGCGGCCGCTGTCGGTGTGGGGAAACAGGTGCTGTTGGGCATCGTACGCTTTTTCTTCGTGCCCATGTCGGGCGGTCGGTTTCGGGAAACATGCGATGCTGGGCATCGTACCCTTTCTCTCCTTTGGGCGTCCCGAGGGGAGGGGGCCTCAGACGCAGCGTCGGGCGGGGAGAGGCTCGTGCGGGGATGCGTCTCGACCCTCCACGGGCCACCAACTGTCGCCAGGAGGGGCCCGATCGCCCACCCCCGCCCGGGAGCGCTCGGCCTCGCTGTCGGGCAAAGGCAACGACTCGGCCAGGCGCCCCTCGGCCGGGCGGAGCGCTGCCGGCCGAGTCTGGCCTGGCCGAGCTCCGCCCGGCCGAGCTGCGCCCGGCCGAGTGCCCTTCCCGGCCGCGTTTCGCTGCTGCCGTCGGGGGGGCACGTCGCCGATCTATCCCTGCGGCCTGGGAGGAGGAGGAGGAGGAGGAGGAGGAGGAGGAGGAGGAGGAGGAGGAGGAGGAGGAGGAGGAGGAGGAGGAGGAGGAGGAGGAGGAGGAGGAGGAGGAGGAGGAGGAGGAGGAGGAGGAGGAGGAGGAGGAGGAGGAGCAGGAAGGAGGAGGAGCAGGAAGGAGGAGGAGGAGCAGAAGGAGGCAGAAGGAGGAGGAGGAGGAGGAGCAGGAGGAGGAGGAGGAGGAGGAGGAGGAGGAGCACGAGGAGGAAAAGGAGCAGGAGGAGGAGCAGGAGCTGACGGCGACGAAGGCCGGGAACGGCCGCGACAGCGCGGGCGCCGCGCACGAGGACCTGCCCGCGCCGACGACGCCGCGGCTGCTGGTCGGCGCCGAGGACGCCCGTGTCGGCGCCGAGTCGGCCGACGACGCCACGGCAACCTCGGACGAGGCGCGCCCGCAGTCCTCGCCGCCCGTGGGGCGGCGGGGGCCCGCCCCCGCGCTGTGCTCGAAGAGAATCAGGCAGTGGCGACGCGTCCTGGCGTAACTACAGGCCTAGCAAGCAATGTTCTAAGAACCTTGTACGGTTTTCACGAAATGTTCTTGGAACATGTTTGGCTGGGACGGTCTTGCTTTCACAGATCGGGATTCTGTTCTACGATCATTGGTTTAGTTTTTGGTGTATTTTTAGATTATACGAACATGTTGTGGTAGGCCTATAGGAATGCTGGACGGTCGGTCCCTGCGCAAGAGGAAGGAAGCACATGAGTATGAATTTCGACGCTCCGCGCGGAGTTCTGGGAGCTGCGCTGGGGCCCCGCGTGGAAAAGGTCGGAGGCGGACTGATGCCCACAGTACTCGGGGGTGGACGGACCTCCTACCCTGACACGTCGATTACGGAATTTACCGTTTTCGTCTCGAGAGAGGGCGTCGCGGCCGTCATTGTTGCGGGTCCAGGTCCGTCGGTTTCGGTCCCAGGCCGTTTTCATTAAGGGGAGGTTTAGGCTTGTCCACCGCCGAAGTACCGTGGGACAGGGGTACGAGATCGGGGTCGTCTCGGGGATGGTGTCCTAGAGTTCTTCGTGCTTGTTGGATGTCGTTGTGAGGGTCCCCTTGGGTATTCCTATTCGTTTTGGCCGGCGGAGGGTCCTGTGTTCTTGATGGATGTTTTCTGGCCAAGGTCTGGCTGTAAGCACCGTTTAACCGATGCCCATCCCCATCCCGATTCCCACCATCCCATCACCCCGGTTGGGGATCTGCCCCTCGAGACCCGAAGCGAATAGCCCATTTCCCCATCAGGGGGGTAAAGCGGCCAGTGGGGCCCAGGCCATCCCGGGGGGGGGGGATCGTGATCGGCTAACCGATGCTCACAGAGTTTGCTCAGGCGCCGCCCACGGCGGTCCAAGTCTGCACCAGAGCTGGGGCCCGAGGCGGCGCAGGAGCTGTTCCGAGACTGGCCATGGGACCAGTCTTGAAGTTCGGGGCCACGTTCTTGCAATCGGCAGCGGAGCAATGGGAGAAGACGGAGACGACTGCGCGGACAGTGGTGCGTAAGTTTGCCACAGAAGGTCGCGTGTTCGGGCCTCAGTTCCACGCAGTGTGCTACGCTGGCGGCCCCCGTAAGCCGCCGCGTGAGGTCGCCATGCTGCCTTGCGTAAGACCGGTCTCGTCGTTGTCATTCAGATACTTGGGGAAGTTATTCAGACGCCCTCCTCTTACAGTGAATCGATAACGCAGCCAGCGCCCTGAAACGTTACCCTGGCGCCCTGGCACTTGCCCGTTGAGCACTCCTCGGAGGCCCCCAGCATATCTCGAAAGTCGCTACATCTTGGCAGTTCGCAGCCCCCCACGGATGGGAGGTCCCGTTCTGGTCGCACCGAACTGAGATGGGCCCGCGAACATTAGTATGTGTACTACAACCCACTACTGTGACCACTACGGCAACGACGACGATTAGTATTACGAATACCTCTACTACTACTACTACTACTACTACTATTACTACTATTACTACTACTACTACCACCACCACCACTACTACTGCTACTACTACCACTACTACTACTACTACTACGACTACTACTACTACTACTACTACTACTACTACTGCTGCTACTACTACTACTACTACTACTACCACTACTACTGCGACTTCTTGTACTACTACTACTACTACTACTACTACTACTACTACTACTACTACTACTACTACTACTACTACTCTACTATTACTACTACTACTACTACTACTACTACGACTATTGGTTTTTATCTTTAGTACGGTTTTTCTTACTTGCATTACAGTTACTACGACTACGACGCCGACTGGTATTACTACTGCTGCTACGACTAGTACTAGTACTACTTCTACCTCTACTACTACTACTACTACTGCTATTGCTACTACTACTACTAGTACTACTACTACTACTACCACTGCGATTACTATTTCGACTACTCTTTCTTACGATTGCGACATCGAAGGCCTTGACGATTCACCTATTACCCCAACTACTACTACTACTACTACTACTACTACCACCACCACTACTACTACTACTACTACTACTACTACTACTACTACTACTACTACTACAACTACGACTACGACTACGACTACCACTACTACTACCACTACTACTACTACTACTACTATTACTACTACTACTACTACTACTACGAGTACTACGACTACTACTACTACTACTACTACTGCGATTACTATTTCGGCTACTCTGTCTTACGATTGCGACATCGACGACCTTGACGATTCTTACTTTTACTACTACGACTGTGACTACATGTAGTAGTAGTAGTAGTAGTAGTCGTAGTAGTACGACTACTACTGCTATTAATACGGTTACTACTACTACTACTACTACTACTACTACTAGTATTACTACTACCACCACGATTTCGACTACGACAACCATGACTAGCAGTACCATCATTATTACTGCTACTATTAATATTTGTACTACTACTACTACTACTACTACTACATCTACCACTATTACTGCTACTACTACTGCTACTACTGCTACTGCTACTACTACTACTACGACTACTACTACTACTGCTACTACTACTACTACTACTACTAATACTAATATTGCTACTATTACTACGACCGCTACGGCTACGATTATACGAATACTGCTTTCCTCTACTACAGCGATTACTACGAATACGACTACTACTAGTATTACTAAGACTACTACTACTACTACTACTACTACTACTACTACTACTACTACTACTACGACTACTACTACTACTACCACTACTACTATCACTAAGACTACTACTACTACTACTACTACTGTTGATACTGCTACTACTACTATTCCTATTACTCGTATCATTAGTTCTACGACCACTACTATTACTACTACTACTACTTCTACTACTACTACTACTACTACTACTACTACTACTACTACTACTACTACTACTACTACTACTACTACTACTACTACTACTACTACTACTACTACTACTACTACTACTACTACTACTACTACTACTACTACTACTACTACTACTACTACTACTACTACTACTACTACTACTACTACTACTACTACTACTACTACTACTACTACTACTACTACTACTACTACTACTACTACTACTACTACTACTACTACTACTACTACTACTACTACTACTACTACTACTACTGCCACTACTACTACGGCCACTATTGTTACTACTACCACTACTTCCGCGGGCCGAGAGATTTCCCTCTTGAGCCCCACATGTCCCTCATCCTTCCCCTCTTCATCCTGGGAAGACCCCCCTCCCCCGTATAATCATAGCATTGGTCTGCAGATCCACAGCCCCGTGGATAGCATGATGCTTCGCATGCGGTGCTCCGCGTATCAAATTTCCCCTGGGCCCCGGATGCTTATTATTATTATTATTATTATTATCATTACTATTATTAGTATTATTATTATATTTATTGCGAAGGCCTTACGGCCGGTGCCGCCGACCCTGAATGGCGACGACGACGACGACGACGAGCGCTCTTGGGGGCCTCTTGGAGGTAGTTTGTGGGCCTCTTGGGAAGCTTTCAGGGACCGCTTGGAAGCCTCGTGGGGGCCTCTTGGGGCTTCCTGGGGGTCTCTTGGAGGGGGCCTGGGACGTCTTGGAGGCTTCTTGGGCGGTCTTGGGGCTATCGTGGGCGTTTTCGGCCGATCTGTGGGCGACTCGGGGCCCTCCTGGGCCGTCTCGGGTGCCATTCTGGGCATTCGGACCTCGTTTGGAGTGTTTTCGAGGCGTCGAGGCTGCCCGAGGGAAAACGAATCTGCCCCCCCCCCCCCCCACCCACCCCCCCCGGCCCCCCCCCCCCCCCCCGGGGACCCCCCCCCTCCCCCGGAGGAGGGATCGAAGGGAAGGGGCTTCCCTTCGACTCGATTACGACACTGCTAGATTTTTCTTTCGCTCACGAGCTTGAGAAAGAAGCTACAGGGAAATGGGGCGACGGAGGCGACGACCGACGGAGACGACGACTCGAACTGCCAAGCCCCTCGCACACGCCGACAGGGTCGGCGGATTCCCGGGAAATAAATGGATCCATCGTTTTTTTTCACACGCAGGAAAGTGGATCCGCGCAACACATAAATAGGATCCACGAAACTCTCCCACACCCGAAAAGGAATCCAATTGGACCCGTTGATGTTTTCATACTTTTAGTCCAAGAGGAAAAACTTTCGGCCCAGGGATGTAGTACCCCTACGACAACGACGACGATGACTGCAAGTAATATTACTACCACGACCACAGCGCACTTAGCAATAGGCCCTCTACGGTGATTTCTTTAACTGCGACGACGGCTATCACTCCGACGATCACAATTAGTACTACTATCTTTACTTCTACTTCCACTACTGCTACTACCAGTACTACTACTACCACTACGACTGGTATTATTTCCCCACATCCTGAGTGGGGTTCTTGTTTTCCCAGGACACCCTCTCCTTCCCACCTTCCCACCATCCCACCTTCCCACCTCCCGTTCCCTCTTCCTATTCCTACCATACCATACTATACCATACCATACAATACCGTTCCCTCTTCCTACTTCTTCCATACCATACTATAACATACAATACCATACCATACAATAGCAGGCCACCGTACCTACCATACCACACCTAGGAAACCATACATACACCATCACCGCATACCTACCACACGATACAATACCATACAATACCTACCTACCACGCTCGCTCCCTCTTCCTATTCCTACCGCTCCAGGGAGGCCCCGCCAGAGCGAGGACAGTATTCGCGAACCATATTATGTATCAGGTTTCGTGCCCCTCCCACCCCTCCAGGGAGGCCCCGCCAGAGCGAGGACAGTATTCGCAAACCATATTATTTATCAGGTTTCGTGCCCCTCCCAGCGCTCCAGGGAGGCCCCGCCAGAGCGAGGACAGCATTCGCAAACCATATTATTTATCAGGTTTCGTGCCCCTCCCACCGCTCCAGGGAGGCCCCGCCAGAGCGAGGACAGCATTCGCAAACCATCTCGTGCCCCTCCCACCGCTCCAGGGAGGCCCCGCCTGAGCGAGGACAGTATTCGCAAACCATATTATTTATCAGGTTTCGTGCCCCTCCCACCGCTCCAGGGAGGCCCCGCCTGAGCGAGGACAGTATTCGCAAACCATATTATTTATCAGGTTTCGTGCCCCTCCCACCGCTCCAGGGAGGCCCCGCCAGAGCGAGGACAGTATTCGCAAACCATATTATTTATCAGGTTTCGTGCCCCTCCCACCGCTCCAGGGAGGCCCCGCCAGAGCGAGGACAGTATTCGCAAACCATATTATTTATCAGGTTTCGTGCCCCTCCCACCGCTCCAGGGAGGCCCGCCAGAGCGAGGACAGTATTCGCAAACCATATTATTTATCATGTTTCGTGCCCCTCCCAGCGCTCCAGGGAGGCCCCGCCTGAGCGAGGGCAGCATTCGCAAACCATATTATTTATCAGGTTTCGTGCCCCTCCCACCCCTCCAGGGAGGCCCCGCCTGGGCGAGGACAGTATTCGCGAACCTTCTGCGTGGCCCGCCCGCACTGCGCGCGCGAAGGCCCCCGCTTTTGTGCTGTCGTTCCGATTTGCACTATCTTGGCCGCGTCGTGTACGCGAGGTGTTCCCCAAAACATTTGCCTGCACATCGCCATCGTCAATTGCAGTCTTCGTCGCCCCCGTCACCCGGCCATCCTCGTCGACCCCTCCCCCCGCACCTCCGCCTCTTCCTCTTCCTCCTGACTAAGCCCGCGCCCTAGTAAAACGCCCATGTGGGGAACCCCGTTAGCATAATTTTAGCATTGCTGCCAGCCCTACTCATACAACTACCACAACTACAATTCTTCCTATTGCGATCAAGAGCACGAGCGCCTCCACGATTACTAACGCTATAGTTACTACTACTGTTACTACTACTACTACTGCTACTACCACCACTACTACTACTACTACTACTACTATTACTACTACTACTACTACTACTACTACTACTACTACTACTACTACTACTACTACTAGTAATCAAACTAATAATAATACTAGTACGACCACTACTATTACTACTACTACTACTACTACTACTACTACTACTACTACTACTACTAATACTGCTACTACGAGAACAACTAGTAGTACCACCGCCACTACTACTACCAAAACTACGACGACGAATACTAGTACTACTACTACTACTACTACTATTACTACTACTACTACTACTACTACTACTACTACTACTACTACGACCGCTACTACTACGACTCCTATCGCGAGTGCGACTACTACTACGACTACTACTACTACTACTACTACTACTACTATTACTACTACTACTACGAGTGCTGCGATCAGTACTATTACTTTCTCTACTAATGCTATTATCACTACTCTCACTACTACTGCTACGATAACCATTCATCTCCACGAGTACCATTACTAGTACTACGACGTAGCATGTTTACGACTACTGTCAAGCCACCATTGGTACGATGCTCATTATTACCAGCACCATTACGACTACTTCGGTTGCGAGTACCATTGTTTCAACGACCGCCAATACATTTATGAGTGGTACCGCGGTGACGACTACGATTATTGCTGCTATTACTACGGCTAATCGTACTACGATTTCTATTACTATTTCTACCACTGCTATATTGCCGCTGCGACTACTACAACTACGGATGCGAGCAAGATTACGACCACGACTACTACGACTACTAACTGCTACCCCTCTTGCCACCACCACCACCACGACGACTACTACGAATACTACTTTTGCTAATATTATCAGTACTTTCACGACCGCTACTACTGCTACTACTACCACTTATTATTACTACTACTACCACTACTACTACTACTACTACTACTACTACTACTACTACTACTACTAGTAGTATCACCATTATACTACGAATAATACTACCAGTACTACGACGACTACTACTCCTATTTTCACTACTCCTATCACTATTACTACTACTGCTGTCACTAGTACTTGCACTACGATCAAGAATTACTACCACTACTACTACGGCTACGACTATTCTTATTTCTCTTCCACGATTACTAATTATTCTTTCACTGTTGCTACTACTACTACTACTACTACTACGACTATTACTACGACTACTACGACTACTGATACTACCACTACTACTACTACTACTATTTCTACTACTACTACTACTACTACTAGTACTACTACTACTACTACTATTCCTACTACTACTACTACTACGACGACTACTGCTGCTACTACTACTGCTACTACCATTTCCACGAATCTTACTACTACTGCTACTACTACTACTACTACGACTATATTACTACTAGTACTACTTCTACCACTACTACCACTAGTACTACTACTACTACTACTACTACTACTACTACTACTACGACTAGTACTAGTACTAGTACTAGTACTGGTACTGGTACTAGTATTACTACTACTTCTACTACGACTACTACTACTACTACTACTACCTCTACTACTACTACGACTACTACTACTACTACGACTACTACTACCATTACTACTATGACTACTACTACTACTATTACTACTACTACTACTACTACTACTACGACTACGACTACGACTACGACTACTACTGCTACTACTACTGCTACTGATACTGATACTGGTACTACTACTGGTACTACTAATACTACTACGATTACTACGACTACGACTACTACTACTACTACTACTACGACTACTACTACTACGGCTACTACTACTACTACTACTCCTACTACTACTACTACTACTACTACTACTACTACTAGTACGACTATTACAACAACAACTACTACTACTACTATTACTACTACTACTACTACTACTACTACTACTACTACTACTACTACTACTACTACCACTACTAGTGGTGAGGACTTGTACAGTTAAGTCGCGTGCGGATTTTTACGGCTTTCCCCATGCTGGAATAAAGCATCCCGCGGACGGCGCCCGGGCAGGTGTGCGCGCGTGAATGTGTGTGTGTGTTTCTGTGTGTGTGTGTGTGTCTGTGTGTCTGTGTGTCTGTGTGTCTGTGCGTGTGTGTGTGTGTGTGTGTTTAGAATCGCGCTCCGTGGAGGGCGGGGGCGATTCCCTGAGGTGGACAACCCCTAGGACGGCCGACGAAAATCAATATCTCCTTGGGGACTCTAGTAGGACTTGTATATAGGAACAGGAGCTGTGAGGAGAAAGAGAAAAGGATGAGGAAGGAGGGGCGGGGAGGAGGAACGAGAAAAGGATGAGGAGGATATGCAAGGAGAAAGGACCCCATAACTGGCGGTAGAAAGGGGAAGCAAACTTCCTACGGTCGCAGGAAGGAAACGGAGGAGTACTTGCGGCCGAATGGGGGGCAATAGTTGTTTACATATATATATATATATATACACATACATGTATATAGGTGTGCGTGTGTATATGTAAGTGTTGTGTTGTGGTGCGTTGCTAAAGATATCGCTGCGCTCAACCGCCCCCACGGATTATTCATTAATCGCTTCGCTCATTCCGCCGACCCGTACTGAGCCATCGTAGGTGTTTGCCTGCGAGTTCGTGGCCTCTTGGGGCCTCTTGGGGGCCTTTTGCAGGCCTCTTGGGGCCTCGTTTTGGGCCTCTTGGAGGACTCGTGGGGCTTCCGGGGGGCCTCCTGGGCTCTCCTTGGGGGCATCTCAGGGCCTCCTGGAAGCATCTTGGGGCGGAAAACCCGGATCGGTGGCTCGTACTCCCCCTCTTGGGGTCCCCTTGGACGATCTTGGGCGCCACTGGGGCCGTTTTGGGCCGAGAGCGAAATCGATTCAATGAGATTGATAGTGAGATCGATCGCGAGATCGCTCATGCGATCTCTAGTGAGATCGCTTGTGAGATCCATAGTTGGATCGATTGTGAGATCGATGGTGATATTCATAGATAAGTGGGTAATGAGATCGATGGTGAGACCGATCGGGGTGCCTCTGGGGCCATTCTGGGGCGTCGGAAGCTCGACAACACGGGAATGCGAAAAACAGAAGTTGCTTCGTGTGGCCCTGGTTGGGGTCCTCTTGGAGCGCGCTTGGGGCTTCTTTGGGGCCTCTTGGGCCGTCTTGGTGCCTTCTTGGGCGACTTGGAACGCTCTTGGTGGAGCTGCCTTGATGTTCCTTCGATCGCTCCTGGGGCGATCTGGAAGGCCAAAAAATCACCCCTGGGGGGTGCGGAATCCTTGAACGGACCTTGCCAGGACTTTGCGGGGAGTCGGCCTGGGTAGTTTTCGTCTGGGGACCCCCAGGGGCCGCCCCGGGCGCATGAGCTAGAGAATGCATCTTATACACGTGCGTTGTGAAGCAATTGCCAGAGATCTTAGCGTGCGGCCTCTGGCCCGTTGGGCCGGCGAAGTTTCGTTTCGGTGCCAACTGCACTGCAGGGGGGGCCGTCATGGCTTCTCGCGGCGTGTCTGGCCGTTCTCAGCCACGCGCAGAGGGGGGTGGGGGGAGGGGGGGGGGCTTCTCAGAAGCACCCCTGCTTCTTAGAAGGCGCGGGCCTAATCTGTAGATGTAAGGCCAGCGCCTTCTAAGAAGAAGCCTGCTTCTAAGAAGCCCCCCCCCTCCCTCCACCCCCTTGTGCGCGCCGCCAAAGTTCTGCCCGAGTCCACGCCATGTGCAGCCCCGCCGCCGCCGCTTCCCTCGGCGGCTTCCACGCGGAGGGCGGCGCCGCCACCGGTTCCGTCCTGCCGCTGCCGCCGTCGTCCTCGCCCTTTCTGCAGGCCAGGCCCCTCGTCGTCTCCGATCTCGCCGTCTTCCCCGCCGTCGTCGCCGCGGTCGCCGTCAGCTGTTGTCGTCCTCGTCGTCGTCCCGCTTCGTCCGTCGGTGGCCCCGTCGGCCGCCCCCATGGACCCTGCCCTTCAGGGCCCCCGGAGGGCGGCAACTGAACTCGGCCAGGTTGAGCTCGGCCAGCTGCGCCCGGCCAGGCTGGACTCTGCTGGCTGACCTCGGTCAGGCCGACCTCGGTGGAGCGACGCAGAAAAACGGGGTCGGCTGCGCCGACATTGACCAGGCGACCTCGGGATCGTCTGAGCCGACGTTGGCACGTAAGCTGCCCGCGTAAGTTCGCGCGTAAGCGCCCTCGCTAGCGGCCGGCAGCGCTGGCGGTGCAGCGCTGCGTGCAGCACTGGCGGCCCGCGGAAGCCTCGGCGTAAGGTCGCCACGTCGTCTCGCGGGAGACCCGCGTCGTCTCGCCCAGCCGGACTTTGGCCAGGCTGACCTCCGCCTGGCCGAGCCTCTTCCTTGTCTTGCAGGCGCCCCCCCCCCTCTCCGCGCCGAAGCACGCCCCGCCACCGCCTCGGCAGGCCTTCACTGACGCCTCGCCGAAGGGCCACCCCGCCGCCTCGGACGGCCTCTGAGGGCGCCGCCGCCCTGGCCGCCGCCGCCGGCAGCCGCCCGCCGGGCGTGGCACTGCGGCGCCTGCGGGCGCGCTGACCAGAGGAAACACACGTTCCCACACCGCTATACCCTCCCCTCGTTTTCCCATCGTGGGGCCTCTTCGGAGGCCCTCCTCGCCGCCGCTGGATTCGCCTCGACATCCTGGTCGGAACGCGCTCCGGGAGAGGTCCCGGCAGAGTAGCGGTATGGGTACCTGTTCCCTGACCTTCCAGGATGCCTGAAACATAGCACTAGGACGTCGACGTCCTAATTCCTTTCGAGGCTTGAGGCAGCCCAGATAGATCTATAGGTCTGGAGTATTCTTTTGTAGCGCTTTGGAAGGCCAGGGTTGGTTTCCCCAGGGTCACCGAGCGCGTTCCACCACTCGCAAAATGCCTACTCGCAAACGTCCGAGAAGCACATGCCTGCTTTGATGTAACTTATCCTAGATCCCCCGCGGGGGCTCCAGGCCATTTGCGAGTAGCTACTTTGCGAGTAGTGGCACGCGCTCGTCTGCAGAGGGAGTCCCCCTGCGGCCGCGAGCTGCTCGAGGGCGGCCGAGCGGGCCGGCGCGGCAGGGCTGCGGTCGAGAGAGAGAGAGAGAGAGCGCGCCGGCGCCGCGAAAGGGCCGCGGGGCCGCGGAGGAGCCGGCGCGTCTCGCGGCTCGCCTCGCGTCCCCGGCCTGGCGTCGGGGCTGGGGCCGCGTTATACCCCAGATTCGGGCCGAACAGGGAAAGGGTCAGAAGTGGAAAAAGCCAGACACAACTAATCGTCGATCCCCCAGAAAATATAGGAGAATTTGGGAAGTGGGGGGAAGACGAAAACCCAGAATATATAGGAACAGATGGGGAATATATTTATTGAATCGCTTCGCTCATTCCGCCGGCCCGTGATATGGCATCGCTGGTTTTTGTCTGTGTTCGTTGCCCATGTTGCGCTCTTGGGGGCGGGTGTCGTTCGGACGCGTTGCGTGGGGAGTTTTGATGGTGAAGCAGTTCCCTGGGGGTCGTCTCTCGATGGGGCGAAATAGAGTCGTCGTCAAGATGCTTCTTTGGGGGGCCTCTTGGGGTCTGTTGAGAGGCCGTTCGGGGGCGCCTGGGAGACATGTTTGAAGCCTTCTGGGGCTTCTTTTGGGCCTCCTGGGAGTCTCCTGGGGCCTCTTGGCGACATCTTGGGGCCTCTTGGAGGCCTCTTGGGGCCTCTTTGGGACCTCCTGGGCGCCTTCTGGGACGGAGGGCTCCATTTTTGAGTTCTCGGTATCCCTCCTGAGTCCCTCTTGGGCCCGTCTTGGGGCCTCTTGGTCCGTCTTGGGCGGCACTTGGGCCGTCTTGAGGGCCGTCTCTCTCTTGGGTCGTTTCGGCGCCGTCTTGGGAGCTTCGTGGGCCGTCTTGGAGCGGTCTTGGGGGCCTCTTGGGCCGTCTTGGAGCGTCCGGAAGCCGAAAAAGCCAGAACACAAAAAACATAGAAAAAACCAATGAAAATCAACGATTTTGGCCTCTTGGGGCTCTCTTCGGAGGCCTCTTGGAAGGCTCTTGGGGCGTCTTGGAGGCCTCTTGGGCTGTCTTGGGTGGGGGCCTTTTGGGCCGTCTTGGGGTCATCTTCGGCGTCTTCGAGCGCTCTTTGGGCGTAGGAACATATGGGGAATAAATTTATTTGTATATATTTATTTGTGTGTCCCAGGGCCCCTTCAAAGGGGGGGGTACGAAATCTGCTACATGTAGCTGGTTTCGACCATGACCCCGCCGATCTGCGTGAGGGGTGACAATTTTTACCCACCCCAGCAATTCAGAGCACACCCGCAGGGCGTGGTAAAAATGGTCGTTTTGAGCCTACCCCCCTCGCGCGGTCCATCAACAAGGAAAAGTAAGCAGCAAGAAGCAGAACTGTAAAAGCGGAAACTGGAAGCTGCAATTGGTACAGGAAATTGCGAAGTTTCGGCCTACAGCCTGGTGGCCCCACAAGGGGGCTGGCGGATTATTCGGTAGACGCATAAGTTCAACACAACACGTCAACAACGCAACAACAATCCGCACAACGGAACCCCACTTTAGCCACGCGCCCAGGGAGAGTGAATGACCGTTCGGCCCCTTCACTCTGATAAGTTATGTGTTCCAAGTGCATGGAACATTTTTGTGCAGGCTATTTGGTGTACGCTCAGTGGTGCAAGCTGTGTGGTGAAGCTAAGTGGTGCAGGCCAGGGTGCAGGCTGTGTGGAGCAAGCCAGGCGTTGAGACCTGCGCGGAGCAAGCGCGATGTGGTGCAAGCTGCGTGGCCCCAGCTCTGTCTGGCGGGTGCCATCTGGTGCACGATGCGCGGTGCAGGTTGCGAGCATGCGTGGTGTTATGTTGCTCCTATCGTACTGAAGGGCCACATCCCAGAAATGATTCTGAGCACCCCGAATAGTGTCGAGAGAGTGCCGACACAGTGTCGAAAGAGTGTCTCCCAGGGCTCGACACGTGCAAAGCCTCGAGTTTCGGGGTGTTTTCTTGGTGCTCGAAATTCATTATGGTGATGAAGGCTAAAGCAGGTTGGAACATCATAAGCGTGGTGCAAGATCTGTGGTGGTCAGACGCTTGGGCAAGCCCGCGCAGCGCCCGCGGCCCGGCACCCGGGCAAAAACAACGCCGAAGCCCGCCCAGCCGGCGTCAAGTCGGGCTTGTCCCCCTACAGGGGGAATATTTAGGGGAACGAAAAAGTGACATAAACATAAACACTCGGAGGTCCGCGTGGATTTCTCGGATCGGCGCTTGATCCCCCTCCCTGGCGCGCGGAGCGCGCCAGGGGCGGCGCCAGAGGCGCCGCCGGGGGTCCCCAGCGACGACAAGAGAAATCCGCGCGGACCTCGGAGTGTTTATGTTTCTGCCAATTTTTGTTCCCTAAATATTCAAAAAATGTCAAAAGAATAGCCTGGGGACTATTGTCTGATCCTTTGTTTGGAGCATCTTGGGCTATTTTTGTGTTGAGTATTCTTTTTTTGTCTCGCCGAAAGCTCCCCTGCAGGAAGGACGCCCTCCTCCTCCTCCTCTTCCTCCTCCTCCTCCTCCCTCCTCCTCCTCCTCCTCCTCCTCCTCCTCCTCCTCCTCCTCCCCCTCCTCCTCCTCCTCCTCCCTCCTCCTCCTCCTCCTCCTCCTCCTCCTCCTCCTCCTTCCTCCTCCTCCTCTCCTCCTCCCTCCTCCTCCGCCTCCTTCCCTCCTCCACCTCCTCTCCTCCTCCTCCTCCTCCTCCTCCTTCTCCTCCTCCTCCTCCTCCTCCTCCTCCTCCTACTCCCCCCTCCTGGTCCTATTCCTCGTCGTCCCTCCTCCTCCTCCTCCTCCTCCTCCTCCTCCCTCCTCCTTTCCTATTCCTATTCCTCCTCCTCCTCCTCCTCCTCCTCCTCCTCCTCTCCTCCTCCTCCTCCCTCCTCCTCCTCCTCCTCCTCCTCCTCCTCCTCCTCTTCCTCGTCGTCGTCCCCCTGCAGGGGGGACGAAAGCCCGACTTGGAGCCAGCGCCCCGCGGGGCGCCTGCGAGACGGGCCCCGCGGGGCGAGCGCGCGGCGCAGCCCCGAGGCACCCGGCCGGCGCACGGGGCGCCCCGCGGGCGGGCACGGGGCGAAGCCCCCAGGGAGGGAGGTAGGAGGAGGGAGGAGGGAGGAGGGAGGAGGGAGGAGGAGGAGGAGGAGGAGGAGGAGGAGGAGGGAGGAGGAGGAGGGAGGAGGTAGGAGAAGGAGGAGGAGGAGGAGGAGGAGGAGGAGGAGGAGGAGGAGGAGGAGGAGGAGGAGGAGGAGGAGGAGGGGGACGACGACGACGAGGAATAGGACAAGGAGGAGGAGGAAGAGTAGGAGGAGGAGGAGCAGGAACAGGAACAGGCTATCCCACGTAGTGGTTCATACGATTAAGC
>CAUYUJ010017124.1:41140-146140 GCA_963575745.1 Prorocentrum cordatum | reverse complement strand
TAGTATGGTATTCCGATACCCTCCTCGCTCAGGCGGGGCCTCCCTGGAGGGGTGGGAGGGGCACGAAACCATGTAAATAGTATGGTATTCCGATACCCTCCTCGCTCAGGCGGGGCCTCCCTGGAGGGGTGGGAGGGGCACGAAACCATGTAAATAGTATGGTATTCCGATACCCTCCTCGCTCAGGCGGGGCCTCCCTGGAGGGGTGGGAGGGGCACGAAACCATGTAAATAGTATGGTATTCCGATACCCTCCTCGCTCAGGCGGGGCCTCCCTGGAGGGGTGGGAGGGGCACGAAACCATGTAAATAGTATGGTATTCCGATACCCTCCTCGCTCAGGCGGGGCCTCCCTGGAGGGGTGGGAGGGGCACGAAACCATGTAAATAGTATGGTATTCCGATACCCTCCTCGCTCAGGCGGGGCCTCCCTGGAGGGGTGGGAGGGGCACGAAACCATGTAAATAGTATGGTATTCCGATACCCTCCTCGCTCAGGCGGGGCCTCCCTGGAGGGGTGGGAGGGGCACGAAACCATGTAAATAGTATGGTATTCCGATACCCTCCTCGCTCAGGCGGGGCCTCCCGAGAGGGGTGGGAGGGGCAGTGATATGGTATGGTATGCTATGGTACGCCATGGTATGGTATGGTACGGTATGGTACGTAGAAGATTCGAAAATAGTCAAAAAATAGACTTGGGACGATTTCCCAATCATTTTGGACCATTTGGGTTTTTTTTTGGGGGGGTATTTTTCATTTTTCGTCCACAACCCCCCTGCAGGGGGACAGGCCCTACTTAAGCGAAGGGGGGGGGAGGGCGAGCGCGAGGGCAGCAGGACCACGACGGCGACGGCGGCGGCGGCGCCGACGACGAGCCCGCGCGGAGCTGGGAGCCCGCCGCCCGCCCCGCGCCCCTCGGAGCGCCCGCACGCCGCGGCCGAGACCCGCCCCCCCCCCCCCGTCCTCTGCGCTCGTCGGCGGCGAGCCAGGGGGGGGGGAAGAAGCGAGAAGGAGAAGGCAATCTCAGGGAGAGAGCGGCGGCACGTCTCGGAAGCTCCCGCGCCTGCTGAGAAGCAGCTGTTTGTTGGTGTCTGCGCGGAAGGCTTGGAGAGTTTTTTTTCCTCGGTGAAGGGATACCGCCGTAAATGTTCAACTTTCGGCGCTCCTCGCGGATCTCTTGGATCCGCGCTTGGGCTCCCTGCGCGGCGCCTCCGGCGCCGCCCCTGGCGCGCTCCGCGCGCCAGGGAGGGGAGTCCGGCGCAGGTCCAAGAAGTCCGCGCTGAGCTCCAACAAAAGCGTTTGTGGCCTTGCTTGTTTCTTCCAGAGAAGGCCCTCTTAGACGGCGGCGGGACTCTTCAGAAGCCCTCCAGCCTTCTGAGGCGTTTTCGGTGTCTTCGGGGAAGGCTTAGACAACGTCGTTGTGAAGGCCCGGGGACTTCCGAGCCTTCTGAGAAGGCCCCCCCTTCTCTCTTCTCCCTCGGGCTCGCCGCCGATCTTGGCGGGCGAAGACGGGTACGAGACAGACTTTCCCGCCATCGGTCGAGGAAGAAAACATTGCACGAGCGTCAGCTCCTGGAATTCCAGAAATGTAGGTTTATGTGGTATTTCCTACCGCCCAGGGGTGGAGGAGGGAGCTCAGGGACAACGTTGGGGGGGACCGGTTCTGGGGGGACTGCATCGACCCCCAATCGCCCATTCATCTCCGATATGGGCCCCTGCTATAGCCCACCATGCCGAGGTTTGTGCGGTTTCGCCATCGAGAGCCTATCGCCGATCTATCGGCGATGTATCGCCGATGCCTGCTCGACGTTCCCCCCCTGGGCAGGTACTTACCCCTGATCGTTCTCTCTCAAGTGCGACCGGAAAACTTATACTCCTACGGTGGCACGTCAGGGTATCAATTCTTCCAGTGTTCCTGGGGCAGGCGTGCCAGATGGCGGAAAAGGCTTATCTCATACCGTTCGTCGTCCGCTCATGCTCGGGTCGCGCGAAGCCTCAGGCCTGGGCAGCACAGGGAAAGGTTGCGGCGACTGTTTTTTTTCTCAAGCTTCCCAAGGATAAGCGCAGGAAAATGTATTTCCCCAATCAGTGCTTGCACTGAAGGGGTCCTAGCGGAAGTTGCAAGATTTGGCGAAAGTTTCCCGCCGATTTTGGCAGCAGGCTGGGTTACCCGGTTACCGGTTACTGGGTTCCGGGTTCTTGGTTCCGGGCCGATTCCGGTGGGCTCTGGGCTCCCGGGCTCCAAAGGCTCCCGGTCGATGTTTTCAGCGAAGACCAGCCACTGACTTGTTTTTTTCTTTGGTGTAATTCTATTCTCCAGCAGCGGTTGTGTCTTAACGCAGGGCAGAAGAGGTGGCAGCCAAGTGGGCCCTGGAAACGACAGGGCCGTTTTTGTTACCGGTTCCGTTTTGTCGTTTTTTTTGCCGGTTCTGACGCCGTTTTTTGACCGGTTCCGTCGCCGTTTTTTGACCGGTTCCTGCTCTGGTTCCAGCCGTCTTTGTGCCGTTTCCGGTCGCCGTTTTTTTGCCGTTTCCATTTTCAAGGGACTTTTTTGCTGGAAGCGGTGAAAAAACGGCCCTGCCGTTTCCGGGGCCCACAAAACCAGCCACTGCTGTCCTTTGGTGCTTCGGCCCCTGCGGGGGACGTGCCGTGGCCTCCCCGAGGCGGCTGTCGGTATACAGTAGACGTCTCGGGAGGGGGGGCGCGGTCGCAGGCCCCGGGGCCTGCCAGCGTCGCGACGGAGCTGCAACGTCGGAGGAGGCGGCAAATCCTGACCGTCCAGGAAGGCTCAGAAATAGCACCAGGACGTCGACGTCCTGATTCCTGTCGAGGTTTGAGGCAGTCCAGATAGATCTATAGGTCTGGGGTGCTATTTTTCAGCACTCTGGAAGGTCAGGGGAGTGTGGGGGGGACGACTAGGGGGTGGGATATCATGGCGGGGGCCATGATATTTCCCCAGGTTTCATGGCGCCTCTTCTTACTGCATTGCGTCCCTGGCCCCCCCCCCGCCGCGCACGTGCCGCTGGCCATGATTTGCGCCCCCCCGCCTCTTGGACGCCCCCCTCTTGGACACCCCCGAACGTCGGAGGAGGGGGGACGGGCGGGAGCGTTACGAGGCCTGCTGCTTGCAGCTGGTCTCGGCGCCGCCGCCGGGCCCTCGCCTCGCTGCGTTGCCGCCTTGTCTGGCGCCGGGAGGCACTCGGAGAGCCAGCTGCGTGTGAGCTGACTCGTGGGCCCCAGCTTTCCGAATAGACACAGCACAGATCAAACATGCACGTGTGTATACAGATATGTACACACATACGATTGTATCCTATATTCCGCAGCCTGGACCCCTAGCAGTGTGCTTCTAGCAATCTATGTTGTGCTATCTCTGTGGGGCAACATATGTTGTGCAATACATGTGGTGCAGTTCGCCCTGCCAAACATGAAGTTGCAACACAACTGCTCGCGAAATCATCCCACCCACTCTCCCGCAACGTGGTCAGCTAATTCCATGCGGCGGTGATTCTGATAACTGTTTGTCGCTGGTTGGCGCATCGCTGCGGCCGCGCCAACGCATTCAAGCTCGTGTGCAGAGCGCCTGGCTAGTCTTGTCCGACTGGCGCGGCCGCGATGGCGCTGACCACTGGGGATTTCCCATCGCGTCCCGCAGGCCGCGCTGACCCACGGGCACCTCAATGCCAGGTGTTGGCTCGGGCGGGCGCGGTATCTTGGCGACGTCGACAACGGCACACACATAAATGATAGTGTAGATGTTGCTAACTTAGTGGGCCCTGGAAACGACAGGGCCGTTTTTTTTATCGGTTCCGTTTTGCTGTTTTTTTGTTGGTTCCGACGCCGTTCTTTTACCGGTTCTGTCGCCGTTTTTTTACCGGTTCCTGCTCCGGTTCCAATCCTGGAGCTGTGTTTGTTGCCGTTTCCGGTCGCCGCTTTTTTGCCGTTTCCATTTTCAAGGGACATTTTCATGGAAACGGTGAAAAAACGGCCCTGCCGTTTCCTGGGCCCACGAAGGTTGGTAACGATGATGAGGATTTCGACGGCAAGACCAATGACGGCGCCGATGCTGGTCGCCGATGGCGATGGTGTCCACGCGTCAGAGATAAAAAAGGTGTTGTCCGTATGTCGAAATGCGCGCGTAACCGACGTGCGCGAGGGGCCCGCGCAAAACCCATGAGGCGGTGATTGTGATGACTGTTTGGAAATGGCTGGCGCATCGCTGCGGCCGAGCTAGCGCGCGCAGGTTCGCGCGCAGAGCGCCCAGTTAGTCGGCCGCGATGGCGCTGACCGCTGGGGATCGCCCAGGGCGTTTTGCAGGTCGCGCTGACGCTAGGGCAAATCAGTACGATTTGGTGACTCCGGGCGGGCGCGGCATCAGGACGACGTCGACAACGGCAAGGACGATGCCGAGAATGGCGATGTAAGCGACGATGACGACGGCAACGCCAATGACGGTTCCAATGCCGATCAAGCCGATGAAGATGATGGTGTCCACGCGTCCGTGATGCGGTTTCGTGAGTGATCTCCACATGCGCGCGCGGCCGACGGGCGCGAGTGGCCCGAACGGTATTCTTTGAAAAAGGTCGTGCACCCCAGCTGGCGCGCAAGGGTTTTCGAATCTGTGTTTGTCGCGCGCGGGGGAAAAAAACACCGCGCGCGGGGGAAACAAACACCGTTTTGTCGCATTTGATGAGCATGCGAAACATAACGGGTTCATGCAAGAATTCGCATGAGTTCGCGCGCATCTGTTTGGACATCATAACCCGTGGGTTTCCATATGGGTTCAGGGACGTGCATTTTGACATCTTTAGAAGCCAAAGGTTCTTGAATAATTCCGGCATGCGCGCGCGGCGACGCGCGCGTGCGGAGTTAGCTCGGCCAGTTGCGAGGAATTTTGAGCATTGATGGCTTTGCCCACGTCCAAAGGATGTGTAGAATTTTCCCTGCGCGCCCCGCCGCCGGACTTCTTCCCTAGTTTTCTCATCACCACAATCGTGCTCATTCAGTGATTCACATCACTACCACTAGCGTCACCATCATTCACACATCCACACACTCACCCACCCATTATGATCAGCCTCGCCCTCATCATTCATCAGCTTGCTCATCTTCATCAGCCTCACCCTCATCATTCACCCATTCACTTTCCGTTCCTCACTCTTGGGCTCCTGAGGCGTGAATTTGGAGGAAGTGTAAAACGGGCGCCTCGTTTCTGAGCTTGAAAATCTCACGCGGGACCATCATCGATTAGTGGGTTGTTAGGAAATCACAGGCCAGAACCTCCGCCATATTGGGCCCGCAGGTCATGGTACCGATCCGAGCGGGTCATCCAAAGCTTGCATCAGTCGTCGTTTTTGTGCCCCTGATGCTTAAAGCCGATGGAAGTCTTGAGCGAGAGCCTCGTCTGTGAGTGAGTTGTGAAGAAGTTCCAGGCGAAAGCCTCTTCCCTGTGGGGCCCTCTTCCCTGTGGGCCCCCCAGCGGATAACCTGAGCACTCGAAAATACCAGCATTTTTGGACGCCCCACGCTTGAATACGGATGGGGTGTCAGGCGGGAGCCTCGTATGTGAGCGAATTGCGAGGAAGTCTCAGGCGGGAGCCTCTTCGGTCTGGGGCCAGCAGTTTACGTTTTTGTTTTCCCAGCGAGTTATCCAAACCATTGACATTGTCATAATTTCTGGGGCTCCCCAGGCTTGGATATGGAGGGAGTATCAGTCGGACACCTCGTCTGTGATTGAATTCGGGGAAGTCTCAGGCGGGAGCCTCCTCCCTCTGGGGTCCGCAGCTCATGTGTGTTAATCTGAGCGGGTCACTGAACAACTTGGCATTGTCATCATCTATGGGCTCCACAGGCTTGAAAATGCAGGGGGTGTCAGGCGGGAGCCTCGTCTGTGAGCGAATTGCGAGAAAGTCTCAGGCGGGAGCTTCCTCCCGCTGGAGTCCGCAGCTCAGGCTTTCTAGCCCCAGCGGGCCATCCACAAACTTGAAATTGCTCCACCGGCCTGAATATGGAGGGAGTGTCAGGCGGGAGCCTCGGCTGTGAGTGAATCGCGAGGCTATCTCAGGCGGGAGCCCCTCCCTATGGGCCTGCGGCTCATTTGTATAATCCCAGCGGAGCGTCCTCAAAGTCGTAAGTGTTTATAGTTTTGGGCTCCATAGGCCTGAGTATGGAGGGAGTGTCAGGCGGGAGCCTCGTCTTCGAGTCAATTCCGAGCAAGTCTCAGGCGGGGGGCCCTCCTGATGGGTCCTGCACTTCATGATAGTAATCCGAGCGGGTCGTCCTCAACCAGCAGGTGTTGTTATTCCAGGGCTTCCGAGACATGAACACGGAAGAAGTCTCAAGCGGGAGCGCCGTTTCTGAGTGAGTAGTTAGGAAGTCCGAGGCGGGAGTTCCTCCTTGTGGGGGCCGCAGATCATGTTACCAATCTGAACGGGTCATCCATAACCTGTAACCGTCGTCACTTGTTGTGCTCCTGGTGTGAAAATATGGAGGACGTCCCAGGCGGGAGCCTCTTCCCTGTGGGGCCCGCAGCTCACGCTTTTTCATCCCAGCGGGTCATCCAAACACGTGAAAACATATCACTTTTGGACCCCAGGCTTGAATACGGAGGGAGGATCCGGCGGGAGCATCGCTTGTGAGCGAATTGCGGCAAGGAAGTCCCAGAGTGGAACCTCCTCCCTCTGGGGCCCGCAGCTCACGTTTCTATGATTAGCGGGTCAACCAACAAATCATAATTGTTATCATTTTTGGGTTCCCCAGGCTTGAATATGAAGGGAGTATCAGGCGGGCCCTTTGTCTGTGAGTGAATTCGGGGAAGTCTCAGGCGGGAGCCTCTTCCCTCCAGGGCCTGCAGCTCATGTTTTCAATTTGAGCGGGTCATCAGACAATCCCCTCCTTATAACATCCGCAGTTTATATATTTGATCCGAGCGGGGCATCCTCAAACCTGTAATTGTCGACATGCTTGCGCGTTCAAACAAATCGCCAGGGCACGATTTTACCATTTGGTGTTAGGTCCGAGTATTGTTTAAATTCGTTTGTTCTGACAAGATCCGCCTGTAGGAGGACATGCCAGACCTGAGTATGGGTGCGTGTGTGATGTTCTCAACCCGATCGGCTTTCCCGACTTGCGATGTACTGCGCCCGCGTTCGGGCCCCATGACCATCAAACGTTATGTCGGGCCTGTCCCCCTACTGGGGGATTTTGGACGCAAAATGAAACATATTCCAAAAGTACCCCAAAATGGTCAAAAATGCTCCAAAAATAGTCCCCCGACTATTTTTTAATTATTTTCTGACTATTTCTGGGGTATCTTTTACTTCTCGTCGAAAATCCCCCTGGGGGACAGGCCCGACGTAAATCAGACGTGGATCCGGGGCGAAGAGCTGTCTCTGGGGAGTAGCTCGGAACCTCCTGGGGCCGCGCAGTGGGGAAGGTCAGCCACACCGCCAGCTGCCCGGGAGCCGCTTTCTTCGGCTGCAGCGCCTGGAGGGGTAGGATCCGGATTCCGCCCCGGTCCGGAAGCCGGCCCGATCCGACGCACGAACGAAATTGGCACGGAAAGGATGGGTACGATGCCCAACGGCAGTTCTTGTTCATGTTGAACAGGACTCGCTGTCCACGCCGCCGCGGCCTGTGTCCATTCGAGACAGAAGGCCGCCCGCCCAACAGCGGCCGCTGTTGGTTTGGGACAACATTTGTTCTTGGGCATTGTGCCCGTTCTTTCCGTACCCATTTCGGGCGTCCAAATCCGGTTTCATCTTGCTTATTTTTGCTGAGTCCGCGGCCTCATCCGGCGTAGCAGCCCCCCAATGGGGGCGCAATGCTTTGCTAGCCCTTCCGGAGAAAGCTCCCACTAGTTGCGAACCCGTTTCGTTATCCGCCTTGCTTGGGACCCCCCTTTTGCTGTGTCCCACCCTCCGTTTCGTGCGACCCGGCCATGCACGTTTTAGTGGAGGGCCCGTGCGCGCGAGGATCTGCGCGAGGCGGGGCGCGTCTTCTCCTTTAGGAGGCCAGGGGCGTTTCTGCTCCCTCGTGGATATCGTCTTTCATGATGGGGCCGATTCTCCAGCAACACTACCATAGGTAGGAGGAGGAGAGGAGGAGGAACAGGAGGAGGAGGAGGAACAGGAGGAGGAGGAGAAGGAGGAGGAGGAGGAGGAGGAGGAGGAGGAGAAGGAGGAGGTGAGTAGGATGAGGATGAGTAGTAGGACCTCCCCATCCTCCATTCAGTCACATCCCACCATTGGTCCATCATTTCGGGAGCGAAATATGGACGCACACGCGTATGAATCCACACTGGTTTTGAAAGCTCGCATTGCGCGAATGCTCGTATCACGAGGCTGGTCTCGCGGATCGGGGGCCGTACTCGCGTGCGTTGTTGGGCGCGTGCGCTCTCTTTGCGCTCCCTATGCTTCCTTTCAACGCGGCCCTTGCCCCCCCCCCGTCCGCGCACACATGCCTCGACAGGGATCGACCCACACAGCGTTTTTCGTGCTCGTTCTGTTTCCGTGGTCCCTCGTTCTGTCTCCCCTCCGCCTTTTGTCAGGAAGGAAAAAACACAGACACATTTAATCGCCGATCTGCCAGAAAATATTGAAAAATATGGGAAGTGGGAGCGAAGACAAAAACCCAGAAAATATGGAAAATATGGGGGATGCTTTTATTTGTGTGTATTTATTTGTGTGTCCTGGGGCCCCTCCGCCTTTTGCTGCGAAGAACGAGGTCGAAACGAGAACGGCCCCAGACACCGCTGATGCAGTGTATGTCGACCCCCGCGCCTCGGGCCGTGATCTGCGGCCTCTCCCCTCTGGGGCGCCCTCCCCCCCCTCCCAGGGACGCTCAGGAGGGGAAAAAACACACAGACACAATGCATCGTTCACTCCCAGGAACATATGGGAACAAATATGGGAAGTGGGGGGGAAGACAAAAGCTCAAAACTATGGGAAAACATTGGGAATCTCGCTATTCGTGTGTATTTATTTGTGTGTGTGTGTGTCCTGGGGCCCCTTCAGACGCCCCGACCTTTGGGGAGGCCGGGGGCATCCAAAGGCCCCAGAGGCCGTGCGCCGCCGTCTGCATGCCTCGGGGAGGCCGGCGTCTCGGGAGGGAGGCTCTTCGGATCCAGCAGTGGCGAGGTGCCGTCGTGGCTTGCCAGTACAGCCTACCAAGGACTGGTCTGAGAACCAATAGTTGAGATTTGCAGGAAGTGCTCTTAGCACACTTCTGGCTGGGACCGTTGCGTTTTCATACGTCGGCCTCGTTTGCTCAGAACTTCGGCTTGCTATTAGAGCATGTTTGGTTCCAGGATCATTTCGTGGTAGGCCTGTAGGACTGCGAGGCCGGTCGGTCCCTGCTCAATCTACAAAAACATGCCGTCCGGTCGGCCGAAGAGTCCTGCGAAGGACACCGATGAGCTCGGCGAAGGAATTCGATGGACGCTCCAGCGGCTCACAGGAGGGGCAGCCAGGGCGTCCGTGCGCCGAGCTTCTCTGGCCGACCAGACGACGCGGTGTGCACCTCGGGGGGCCCACGCCAAGAAACACCCTGCTAGCCTCCAGGGTGCCCTGGGTTTCCTGGCTTTCGATGGTTTTGTTGTTGTCAAGCATGCATGGACGTCCTGGGGTCTCACGGCTGGGTTTCTTGTGGAGGGCTTCGTGTGGACCATAGCCTGCACTGTGCCTTCAGCCCCTCCCACTCGAGAGCTCGCCCGCCGTTCCTGTAGGGCTCCTGGAGGTCCGCTTCCCTCCGGGATACAGTCAAAAACCCTAATAAGAACGCGCGATGTTGCTCAGGGTACCCTTGCGTCCTTGCTCTTCCTTGCTCTTGCGTCCTTGGGGTTTTCGTCGTCCACCTCCCCAGAAATACCAACTTCGGCTTCCAAGGGTCTTGCGTCCTTACCGCGCGTCCTTATTTGGGCTTTTGACTGCAGGAAGCCCGTCGGGGCGTGGTGCTTCTTCGCTTCTTTGCGCGAAGGCGACGGGCCCCCCTGCGGCAGGGGCGCGCCGATGTGGAGTCCCTGTGGCGGCGCAGCAGTGATGTCGTGCTTGTTACCTGGGCCGTCAGGGGTCGGCCGGATCCTGTAGGGCGCGTTCTGGGCAGGAGTCGGCGCGAACGTTTTGTTTTTTTCTTTTGACCACTGGCCACTAGCCAGATGTTCTGGCCGAAAGTGGGCAAACCCACTTGTGAAAAGAGGGCCGCCGCAGGTCGGCGCGGGCCCCGAGGCCCGAGCCAGAGTCCTGCCGAGACGACGGACACACACGGGCGGCCACGCGCTCCCTCTGCAGGCGCTGTGCCTGCTGCACTTCAGTAGTGTTGTACCCCTGAGGCGCGGAGGACATGCGAGAGCTGGCTATGGGGTGCTTCCCGTCTGGCTCCAGGCCACTCGCAGGCTGCTATGGCCGAGGGCAAACTCGGGCGACGAAGGAGAGCTTGCCCCTCGACTTGCCGCCGTGCTTGCCCTGGTCTTGATTCTTGCCCGCGCCCATGCCGCTGGCGGGCGGCTCGTTGGCAGGGGTCGCAGCCTGACCCAAGACTTCCGCAGAGTGGTTCCTCTGCAGCTCGGAGGTGATCTCGTGGAGGGCATGCGCCTTCGTCTTGCGCTCCGTGGTGGCGGACCAGTCGTGCTCCGAGGTCTTGAGCACGCAGAGAACGTCCGCCATGGATGTGGAGTTTGTCGGCCTTCTCGAGCTCGTCGCCCCGCATGGTGTCGGACCAGCCGTGCTCTGTTGCAGTGAGCACGCAGGGATTGCCCGCCGTGCCGGAGGAGTTCGCTACCTTCTTGACAGTGTCGCCCAGCACCCTGCACGTGGGCGCCGTGAGCTCGTTGAGGGCCTGCGCCTTCGTGAAGAGCTCCGTAGTGGCGGACCCGTCATACTCCGAGGTCTTGAGCACGCAGGCAGTGTCCGCAATGGGTGTGTAGTTCTCGACCTTCTCGAAACTGTTCCCCCAGCGGCTGGAACGGCGCGTCGACCATGTCCAGCGACACCCAGGGGTTCGGCAACATGAACAGCTGCACGCACATCCGACCTGGCCTCATGCGCCTCGGGGACGCCGAACGCCGAGAGGTACTGGAGCATCTTCTGCTCGGTGAGGTGCCGCAGCGCGTTGTAGCAGATGTCGACCCTTTCCGCCACCTTGGCGATCCTGGCCGTGATGAGGCCCCGTTCTTTGGCCGCGCGCGCAGCCACTGCGAGACCCTCGAACGCCTGGCCCAGCTCGCCCTCGAGATGCTCGAGCACCTCGTCCAGGTGCCGGTATACCCGCAGCGCCCTGCTGGCGTGGAAAGCATCCATGGCGCTGCGAACCTGGGAGATGCCTTACAGGTGTGCCGCGGACCCAGCTGCGGGCAGAGCCCGCCGCCTTGATCCAAAAATGGCTACGGGCGTCTCGGCGCGAACGAAATGGGGTACGGAAGGAATGGGTACAGTGCCCAGCAGCAGTTCCCGCTCCTTCTGAGCAGGACTTGCTGTCCGCGCTTCCGCGGCCTGTGTCCACTTGAGACAGAGGACGGCCTACCCAACATCGGCCGCTGCTGGTTTGGGAAAACATTCGTTGTTGGGCATTGTGCCCAGTTTTTTCCGTACCCCCCAGCCGTCGTGAGATCTCTGGGGGGAGAAAGTGGAGGAGGAAGAGAAAGCAGGAGGAGATGGAGGACAGGGAGGGCAAGTAGTTGGAGGAGGAGGAGGAGGAGGAGGAGGAGGAGGAGGAGGCGGAGCCATTTCGGGCGTCCACAACGTCGGCTCGGGGCGAAGCAGCGGCCAGGATGGGCCCTGGTAGGGCTCCGGCCACAGCCTTGGAGCAGATGCTGGCCGCGCCGTCGTCGTTCTCGTCTCCCCCGCCGCCGGTGTCCGCGCCGTCGTCGTCAACCTGCGTCTCGTCGTCGCTCTCGCCGAGGGGGCGTCGAGCGCGGTGCCGTGCACCGCTGCTCCTCACGTGTGCGACCGAGTAGCCGACGAGCCAGCCGGTCGGGGCACGGTATGGATCGAAGTCGTGCTTGCCCCCCTACAGGGAGATTCTCGACGAAAGATTAAAGATACCCCCAATATACCCCCGATATAGTCCAAAAATAATCCAAACATAGTCTGGGGACTATTGTGTGAACATTTTCTGACCTTTTTGGGGTATGTTTGACCTTCTTAGGGTATTTTTGATGTATTTTTTATGTATCGTCGAAAATCCCCCTGTAGGGGGACACGCCCGACATACGTATGGATCCAGGGTTCGGGCGCTGCGTCTCGGGGGGGCGGTTCGCGTGGGGTTCAGCAGGGTGCGTATTGTTTGTTCAGGGGCGGACAGGACCCCAACAGCGACACGTCGATTAGTGAATTGTCCGTTCTCGGTTCTCGAGTGGGCGCCGTGGCCGTTATGTTCCAGGCTTGCGCCCGCCAGGTTTGGGCCTCAGGTCGTTTTCACTTAACCACGTTCTACTGAAGGGGGGTCTGTCCCATCCCCGATTTGTGCCCTGAAGGGGCCCTGAAGGGGCCCCCTGGGGAACAAGAGGGGCACGACAGGTGCATGTCGGACGGGGCTAGGACAATAATAGGTCCGTTCCAGAGCGTTCCGGGGCGCTCTCAGAGCGATCGGGGACGCTCCGAGAAGGCCGCGGCGCCCGAGACATCCTCCTGAGACGCCAGAGCTCAGAGATCCTCGCTCTCCCTTCACCCGAATCTATCCTCGCCCTGGCTCCGCCTTGCCAACAGGGGCCCCCCTGGGGCCCAAAAGGGGCACGAGAGGCGCGTGCTCATCCCCCCCCCATCGTGCAGCAGCGCCCAGAGGGTGTCCGAGCGCCCCCTCGGGCTCCACAGCGCATGCCCGCGGCAGGTGCGCCGGGCGGCGTGCCCCGCGCCCATCCAGACTCGGGGCCGCGGCGCTCTCGCTGGTGAAGGGGGTGTCTGGCCCCTCGCGGCCTCCTCCTCCTCCTCCTCCTCCTCATCCTCGTCCTCCTCATCATCCCCATCCCCGTCCCCGTCCTCCTCCTCTCCCTCCTCCTCCTCCTCCTCCTCCTCCTCCCTCCTCCTCCCCCTCCTCCTCCCCCTCCTCCTCCTCCCCCCTCCCTCCCTCCTCCTCCTCCTCTCCTCCTCCTCCTCCTTCTTCCTCCTCACTCCCCCCTCCCCCTCCTCCTCCTCCTCCTCCTCCTCCTTCTCCTGACATCCTCCTTCGGGAGCGAAAGAAGGACCTCCCCCTTGCTGTGTCACCCTCCAGGGGCGAAAGAAGGCTCCCTCGCGGACATCCTTCCCCTGGAGCGAAAGAAGGACCCCCCCCCTTCTGCTGTGCCACCCTTTGCTGTCCCACCCTCCGTTACGCTCGACCCGGCCTTGCACGGTCTTGCGGAGCCCGCAGGGAGGCAGCTAGATCGGCGCCAAGGTGTCCCCTCGTCTCCTCCTCGTCTCCCTCCGCCTCTCCCCCAGATCCCCTCGCGTCGTGGAATCATCGCTCATCGCGACGGAAGGGTTTCGCTGTGTTCTGCCTCGGGGGGCTTGTACTGGGCCTAGGGAAGGGGGAGGGAGTCAGTATCCTTTATCCGATCCCCATCCATATCCCCATCCCCTTCGAGACCTCCACCAAATTACCACCACAGTCGGGGATACACCCCTCGAAACCCGAAGGAAACGGCCTATATCCCCATCTATGGGGGTAGATCGGCCAGTAGGGCCCAGGCCACGCCCCGCTGGGCATGGGGATCGGTTAAACGATACTCAGGGAGGGGGGGAACTGTCCCCCCGCCGGGTTCGAATTCGTGGGGGGTGGCCGACGACGGCGTCGTGCTCGTCGTCGGCGTGGGCGTTTGCGTCGGCATCGGCGTCGGCGTCGTGCTCGGCGGCGCTGTCGCCGCCGTCGTCGTCGGCGTCGGCGCTGGCGTCGTGGTGGTGGTGGTGGTGGTGGTGGTGGTCGTCGTCGTCGTCGTTGTCGTCGTCGACGTTAGCGTCGGCGTCGGCGCTGGCGTCGGCGTCGGCGTCGTTGTCGACGTCGTGCTCGGCGTCGTGCTCGGCGTGGTCGGCGTCGGCGGCGTCGTGCTCGGCGTCGTGCTCGGCGTCGTGCTCGGCGTCGTGCTCGGCGTCGTCGTCATCGGCGTCGGCGTTCGCGTGAGCCTCGGCGCCGGCGTCGGCATCGTTGTCGGCGTCGGCGTGGTTGGTGTCATGCTCGGCGTCGTGCTCGACGTTGTGCTCGGCGTCGGCGTCGTCGTCGCCAGTGTCGGCGTCTGCGTCGTGCGTCGGCGTCGGCGTCGTGGTCGGCGTCATTGTCGGCGTCGACGTCGTGGTCGGCGGAGTCGGCGTCGTGCTCGGCGTCGTGCTCTTTGTCGGCGTCGGCGTCGTCGTCGTCGTCGGCGGCGCCGGCATCGGTGTCGTCGTCGTCCACGTCGTTGTCGGCGTCTTGCTCGGCGTCGTCATTGTCGGCGTCGTGCTCGGCGCCGTGCTCGCCGTCGTGCTCGGTGTCGTCGTCGTCGTCGTCGTCGTCGTCGTTCTCGGCGCCGGCGCCGGCGCCAGCGTCATGCTCGGCGTCGTCGTCGACGGAATCGGCGTCGGCGTCGGTGTCGGCGTCAACGTCAGCGTCGTCGTCGTCGTCGTCGTCGGCGTGTCCTCGTCGTCGACGGCGTCGTTGTCGTCGTCCGTCGTCATCCTCGTCGGCCTCGTGCGTCGTCGTCGTCTCCTGAGCCCGGGGGGGGAAGGAATTTACACCCCCGCCGTTGCGAGGAGGGGGGGCCCCCCCTCCAGGTTCGCACCCGGGGAGGGGCGGGGTCGGCACTTCGGCCAAGCAAGCGCCCGTGAATCGCGCTCTCTCGGACCTCCTGGACGGCCCACGCCACGACAAATCACACCACGGCGTCGGGGGGGCCAGCAGACCCAATGATCTGGACCTGCCTCAAGAGCCTCCTCGACGGGAAGCTGGCCTGGCACGCTTCGTCCTCCTCCTCTGCCTACTCCTCGTCCTCCTCCTCCGCCCCTCCTCCTCCTCCGCCTCCTCTTCCTCATCCTCCTCGCCCTCCTCCTCCTCCTGCACTATGCGGTGGGCCCGTGGAGGTCGAACAAAAACCCTCCTCCTCCTCCTCCTCCTCCTCCTCCTCCTCCTCCTCCTCCTCCTCCTCTTCCCCGAGGGCCGGGGGAGGCCCCCTCCCCCTTGGCAGGGGGGGACTGGGCCCCTGCCACGCCGCCCGCCCCGAGGGCCGCCTTCTCCGCGCCATGCCGTCGCTGTACCAGAGCATCCGGGCGCAGCGCACTGGGAAGCAGCTGCGCCCCCCCACCCTGCCCCTCCCCCTCCCGCGCGCGCTTCGCTTTCTCTCTCGGAGCGTGAATCAACCTGCCCCGCTTTCGCTGCCAGGCAGAGCCAAGGCGTACCACGCGCCTCCTCGTCAAGCGGCCTGACCTGCGCAGGCCGCAGTTTTGCATCGCTTGGTTTCTCTTGGTGGCGAGGGTGGTCAAAAGCGAGGCAGGTTTGTTTGCCCCGTATTCTCTAAGAAGAAGAATTCACATACACAGAAAGTTTTGGCGCTTCGCGCAGATTTCTAGGATCCGCGCCTGGGCCCTCCCCCACTGGCGTAGCAAGCCCCTGCTGGGGCTCAGTTGTCCTTGATTCCTTCCGACGAAGGCCTCCCAGTGGTTGCCCCCCCAGATACTTACTGTTCCCTCGGCCGCGGCGTCGGTGGCCGTGGCGCCCCGCCGGAGGTTCGACGTCCCCAACACCGCCGTGTCCTTCAGGCCCCGCGGCTCGCCGCAGCAGCAGAAGGGCGCGGACGAGCCGCGAGGCGCGCCCGTGTACGACGACGACGACGGAGCGAACACGGCGACGGCGGCAACGACGACGACGACGAGACGACGAGGACGACACGGACAAAGATGACAACGGCTACCACAAGGACGATGACGACGACGACAGCGACAACGACGACGACAACGACGATGACGCCGACGACGACACCGACGATGACGACGGCGACGGAAGGCCTGGTGGCTGGGGCAGCCCCCTGGGCCAGATTCCACGAGGTGATAGACTTGGCGACAAGGTGACGCTATGCTTCACCATTCGACAGGCGGGGATTGTCAGGTTCAGGGCAAAATGAGTGCCCGACCTGCCTTGCACACCATGCGTGCCGCGGCCGCCAGGCCTCAAGGGTTCCGGTGCTCCCTGAGTGCCCCGCCTCGCTTCCTCGACGATTGGCGATTGCATACCGCGGCCGCCAGGCTGCAGGGGGCCCGGTGCTCCCTGGGGATCCCGATGTGCTTTCTCGGGAGGGGTCAAGCCACCTACCCCGATCGGGCCAGACTCTGACGGCCGTGGCGCTAACCGCCCTTTCTCGACCTCATGGAGCATGTGACCACTCAAGGTTGAATGGAGGCAGCCGTGTATCCAGCCTCCCTGAAGGGTGCCGTGTTGTGGGTCCGAGGATCACGTCTCATCGCCGACGCATCGGCGATGCGGTTCGGTGTGGAGGCCGATTTCCTCCATGCCGACGGCGCCGATGCAAAGCCGACGTCGCCGATGCATCGGCGATGCGGCGCGACCTCCGACCCCATCTACTCGGACTGGACCCCATTGGGGATGCCTCCCCTGTAACTGGTGAAGGTTCGCCGCCAGGGGCCCCAGTGGCTCCTGTTCCCAGGCTCGTCAGGGGCATCGAGGAGCATGTGACCGCTCTCTTAAACATTGTTTTGCCGATCGGCGCGGGCCCTGGCACCCCCTCCCCCAACATGCAGTAGATCTTGGCTGTTTTGGGCGCCTGTTTCAAGCTGCTGGAGTTTCCACCACAGGACATTGTTGCAAACAGTCGCATTAAGCAGAGGTCCGCAGCCAGACCCCCCTCCCTTCCCCACCACTTTCGCTCAATGCCGAAACGCGGAGCAAGAGAACGTTCACCATCACGGATCAGCCGGCAAGAAAAACACGCGCGAGATCGACAAATGCACGGGGAGTGGGCGCCCGTCCGAGCGATCGGCGAGGTTCCGAGCGCCCCCAGCAGGGATTCTGCAGCCGGGCTCACGGCGCGCTCCCGAGGGGGCCCTGTCGGAGCGACCCCCGTCCGAGTTGTGCCGCAAATCGGGGCGGGGTATGCCAGGAGGAGAAAAAAACACACACATAATGCATCTCGGCGGCGAGCGAAGGGGGGAGGTGAGAAGGGGCGGGCCTTCTCAGAAGGCTTGGAGGTCCCCCGGCCTTCTGAGGAAGTTTTCTGAGCTTCCCCCGAAGACGCAGGGGACTTCTCAGAAGGCGCGAGGGTGTCCGAGAAGCCCCGCCGCCGTCTGAGAAGGGCTTCTCCTTCTCCCTTCCCCCTCTCCCTTCTCGCCCGCCGCCGATCCAAGGACACGCGCCTCGGTGCCGAGACCCCGCAGCCCTCCAACGGAGAGAGCGGGGCGCGCAGCGAGTGGAGGCCCCCGCCAGTCGACCCGCCAGCCCCGCAGCGACGCAGGCGCAGATGGGACACGCGGGTTCTCGCGCCGCCGCCCCTGCTGCTCGGCCCTTGTCGCCGCCATCCTCCTCCTCCTCCTCCTCCTCCTTCTCCTCCTTCTCCTCCTCCTCCTCCTCCTTCCCTTTCTCCTCCTCCTCCTCCTCCTCCCCATCCTTCTGCTTCTCCTCCTCCTCCTCCTGCTTTTTGACGTGGAGCGGTTCTCAGTCCTAACGTTGTAGCGTGTGACTTCTTGCTGCTCCTCCTTCTCCTCCCCATCCTCGTCCTTTCCTCCTCTTCTCCTCGCTCCTCCACGCCTTTCCCCCGCACCTTCTCTTGAGCGGGGGGCGCCCTCTGCTCCACTTCTCGCCCTCTTCCCCCGCGCGCACACCCTCCCCCCTCCTCGGTTTCGCCGCGGCGGGGCCCCCAGCGGGAGACAGACCAGGATGGGCCCGGGAAGGGCCCCGGGGGGGAGTATGAGCGCGTCGGGGACGAGGCGGGAGAACCGCCGATGTCTCAATTGGCCCTTCTCCGATTTATGGGCGGGGAGGAGCCAAGGAGGGGGGGGGGTCCAGGCGCTCGCGGCTCCCCTCCGCCTCCCCGTCATCTTGCTCGGCTCGCTCCCCGTTTCCTCCGCCCCCTCTCACGAGCTCGGTCTCGCGACGGTCCTGGAGCAGGCTGTTGCCGTGGAATCCGTGCCGCGCGCGGGCTTGCGCAGGCTGGCAGGAGGAGCGTGGACTTCGCCGCGTCCCTCCTTGGGTCTCTGGGGACCCTCCTGCCCCTCCCTGCTGGATTGTGCTGCTGTCTCTCGCCAGAGACAAAAGTACAACTACCACCAGCTTGTTGGGTGGCTGTCCCACCCTCTCGAGCTGGCGGCACCTCGTTCCGGGCATGCCTCCGGAGAGTTCCCGGAAGGCCGTGCCACCAGCTTGAGGGGAGAGAGCGGCCACACGCCTAGCTGGTGGTAGTGGTACTTCTACCTCTCCTGAGTCTCTGCTCCCTGAGGTGTCCATCCCGATCCTCTGGATGCAACTCCTGGCAGGTCAAACCCTGATTTTGCCCTGGTCCGAAGTCCGGCTTAATCCCGGTCAATCTGGCTCAATCCCGTTCAATCCGGCTTGATCCCGGTTGATCCGAGGCCAACTCCGGCGTAACAACCCCCCAACGTGGCTTAATCCTCCTCCTTCCGACGAAAACCTCCCAGTAGTTGCCTCCTAATCCTGCTCTTCCTCCTCCTCCTCAAGCTTGAGCTGCGGACCCGTCTGCGCAGGCTGAACGGGCCCTCGCCCTCTTCATCCTCCTCCGCCGCCTCCTCCTCCTCCTTCTCCTCCTCCCTCCTCCTCCTCCTCCTCCTCCTCCTCCTCCTCCCCCCTCCTCCTCCTCCTCCTCCTCCTCCTCCCTCCTCCTCCTCATCATCATCATCATCATCCCAGTAGTTGCCTCCTAACGATCCCTCTCTCCCTGCGCGCCCCCCCCCCCCCCGCAAGCTCGAGGTCCTCGAGGATCGGGCCCCTCGGAGGAGGACAGAGAGGAGGAGAACAAGGAGGAGGAGGAGGAGGAGGAGAACAAGGAGGAGGAGAGCAAGGAGGAGGAGGAGGAGGAGGAACAGGAGGAGGAGGAGGGTGCGGAGGACGAGGAGGAGGAGGACATGCCGGCCTTGGTCGGCCTGGGCCCCGCCGCCGTGTACGCCTTGGATTCCGCCGGCTGCCTCGGCTCCCGCAGCGTGCCTTTTGCGATGCCCTCCGCACGCCCCGAGTCCAGAGCCTTGAGACGGGGGTCAATGTAAACGGGGGTCAGCCAGAGCGCCCGATCTTGCAGGATCCTGCAGGGCCAGGGACGCATTGACCCGGGCTTGGGTGCAGGATCTCGCAGGATCCTTGGCGTTGACCCGGGCTTGGGTGCAGGATCTTGCATGATTTTGCAAGGCCTGATTGGCCCGGGTTTGGATTGACCCAGGTCAGAAGATCCCCGAGGCCAAGAGGGGGGTGAGGACTGCTAGGGGGGTGTGGATACCATGGCGGGGGCCATGGTATCTCCCCAGATCTCATGGCGCCCCTTCTTATTTCGTTGCGTCCCCGGCCCCCCCCCCCCCTGGGCCGCGCACGTGCCGCTGGCCATGATTTGCGCCCCCCCCCCCCCCCCCCTCTTGGACACCCCCATCTTTCAAGCAGTGGCGAAGCGTCCTAGCACGCCTATAGGCCTACGAAACGATGTCCTAAAAACCTTTGTTGGTTTCCACGCACTGTTCTTTGATCATTTTTGGCTGCGGCTGTCTTATCTTAGCCCCTCGGGTCTACGTTCTGAGAACATTGCTTTTGCTATCGCAACACTGCTGGGCTCTGAGCACACGTCGTGATAGGACGAGAGGAATGCCGGGACGGTCGGCCCCTGCTCAACTCTCGGGAGACTCTCTATGGGGGGGGATCCCATGGGGGGGCAGGAGGGGATCCCCCGCATGGGATCCCCTCCTGCCCCCCCATGGGATCCCCAGGGGATCCTAAGGGATCCACCCCCCTGGGATCCTATCCCCCCATGGGATCCCCCCCCATGAAGAGTCTCCCGAAACTCGTTGGCCGCCCCCGGGGAGGCGTGGCGACGCCGAAGAAGCCCACGTCGCTCGGGAAGGCCATCGCCGACCAGGAGCGCAGGAGCGGGAGGCCGGCGCCCCCGCCTCCCCCGCGGCGGCGGGCACCGCCGCCGCCGCTCCCGCTCGCTCCTCCCCCCGCTCGGGTGCTTGCCAGGAGGAGAGCAAACACACAGACACAATGAATCTCGGGTCGGGCGAAAGGGGGGGATTGGGAAAGGGGGGGTTACGAAATTTGCTGCATGCAGCTGGTTTCGGCCTCGCCGAGGGGCCCATTCCTCGATACATAGCCGCCTCCGGCGCCGGGAGGCGCCGGGAAAATCAGCTACGTGAGCTGATTCTCAAACCCCCCCTTTGCTATCCCCCCCTTTCGCCCGACCCGAGTTTGCCAGGAGGAGAACAGACACACAGACACAATGAATCGCCGGTTCCCCAGAACATACGGGGAAAAGATGGGCAGTGGGGGGGAAGACAGAGAGACCCAGAAGGTATTGGAAAAGGTCGGGAATCCTTTTATTTGTGTGTATTTTGTTTTTTGTGTGTGTGTGTGCCCCAGGGCCCCTTCAGACTGCTCCGTCAGGGGGAGGCACCGTCGAGCGGCGCCAGGATGAGGACACGTCCGTCCCGGAGCGTTCCAGAACGCCCTCATAGAGCGTTCCAGAGCGCGCCGAGAGGGCCGCGGCGCCCGACGCCTCCTCCAGAGCCGCCGGATCTCGGAGATTC
The DNA here is from genome assembly GCA_963575745.1 of Prorocentrum cordatum. Lineage (NCBI taxonomy): Eukaryota > Dinophyceae > Prorocentrales > Prorocentraceae > Prorocentrum > Prorocentrum cordatum. The sequence goes on along the minus strand of CAUYUJ010017124.1, from coordinate 125,460 downwards.
CCGACTCCTCCTCGCCCAATCTTCTCCTCCTGGCGTCGTCTTGGCCCGCCTCCCTCGTCGACGCCGTGCCAACGCTCGGGGGAAGAGGCGCAGGCATGGGCTGCGCACGGCGGGTGGATCAGCGACGGGCCCCGCCTCTGCAAAAAGGATCGGCGCCGTCCGTCTCCACGCCGGGCGGCACTGGCCTCATGTCTCGGTGCGTACCTTTCTGGGAAACGTAAGACTCGAGTACGCCAGAGCTCCGGTTTGGCGACGCTTTTTGACGAGCGCGTCCTGGAGTTTGGCGGTCCGATGTTCCTGGGACGTCTTCAGCGGGAGGTCGCGCCAAGTTTCCGATTGGGTTTCGTCATTTTCATGATGTCCCCGTCAGGCCAATCTACCCGAACATTCCCCGATCCGTGGATCCACGGATGCCTGATCAATGTTAGCGTGTGCCCGAGACCAACGTCCGTACAGTGGTTGCCCATTACCAGCTCAAAACATATCCCCCAGAGTGGCATCACCTCATTTCGGTGCCGATCTCGAGGGTCCTCCCCGCTTCTGCGGGCACATCCCTAAAAGTGGCATCTGCTTGGGCTTGCCAGTCTTAGGACAAGGATGAGCTCGATGTCAGACCCCGCCTGGGGTCCGGAGTTCCCATCCCCGGATTGATTTCCGACGGGTTCTGGGACCAGAAACGGATTTCCGAAGGCCGAACATCGGGAAGCACAGCCTCGAACATCGAGCCTCGAGCATCGTGCTGTTCGGAGCCCGCCCCACGGATCCAGTCTGCTGACTCGAAGCATTCCAGGCGCCGACGTAGCTGACCCACACCCCATGGCCAACCACCGTGCAGCTGAATCTCTGTTCCGTCTTTACCAACAGCAGCCTATACAGAAGATTTGGAGGCTCGCTTCGCGTTGCATCAATAGACATGAGAGATTTGCTGACACAGGCGGCACGTGCACCTGCCGATCTCCGCCGCCGCCTCGAGCCTCGGACCTCCACTCCCCATGGTGGTGCCCATCTTCTTTGCTCCGACTGCCCCCACCCGACTCTCCTCCAGGGTCGCTCCGGGATTCTCAAATGTCGAGCAGTGGCGAAGCGGCCTGGCTTGCCTCTAGGCCCACCAAGCAATGCTCTGATAACCGTTTGTGGTCTGCATGAAATTGTCTTAGAACCTTTCTGACTGAGACCGTTTTGGTTGAACACATCGGGTCCGGTCCATGTTCAAAGAACATCTGGTGTTTTTTATTATAGAAATTCTTGGGTTCTAAGACATGTCGTGGTAGGCCGATAGGAATGCTGGGACGGTCGGCCCCTGCTCAAAAGTGGGGTGCGGCTAGATTTTGTCGGAGGGGTCGCGAAGCATCGCCGATGCATTGGCGTTGCGGCTCGCTGTGGGTCTCGCTCTTCTCCACGTCGACTGCGCCGATGCATTGGCGCTGCGGCTCGCTGTGGGTCTCGCTCTTCTCCACGTCGACTGCGTCGACTGCGTCGATGCCTCTGGCCCAGAGCTCACCACCCGCCAAACCACCCCAACCCAACCCGAAGGCCTCAATTCGCCCTCCATCTCCAGTGGGGGGGTGTCGGGCAACATGGGAAACACACATATGGAGCCCACACCCCCCCAACTCGAGATTCCGGTCTTCGGGTTGGGTCGGGGCGGTCTGGTAGGTCGTCAAGAGCGCCGGCGCTGCACTGGCGCGGCGGTGCGGCGCGGTCCTCGCGGTAAAGCTTCGGCCCGCGCACGAGGAGCCCCCCCCCCGCGGGCGGCCCCAGCTGGCCTCGGCAGGCCTCCCGAGGCAGCTGGCCTCCACGGCCCCCCGAGCAGTCCCAGGCGGTCTCAGCACCAGGGCTGGACCTCCCTCCTCCTCCTCCTCCTCCTCCTCCTCCTCCTCCTCCTCCTCCTCCTAAACGGTGATTCGGCGATGTCATGGGCCGTTGTCGTTTCCAGGTCGTTTTGCGATAGAGGTGTGTGAAAACACCGTTCGGCGCCAGGGTGTGCAGGCTGCCCCAGACCACTCGGGGGAGGCCAGCTGGGCCTCCTTGGGGGGCCTGTCGAGGCCAGCCGGGACCTACCGCCAGGAGGAAAAGAGACACACAGACACAATGAATCGTCGATCCCCTAGAAAAAATATGGGAAAATATGGGAAGTGGGGGGAAGACAAAAACCCAGAAAATATAGGAAAATATGGAAATCATGTTACTCGTGTGTATTTATTTGTGTGTGTCCCAGGGCCCCTTCATACTTGGGGCTGTGCAACCCGACGCCTTACCAGAGTCCTCGGGATCCCGTCTGGGAGGCTCCCTCGTTGCGGCCCTGGCCCCGGCCCCGCCGCCGCCCAGTGTCGCCGCCACGCCGCCGACGAGGGCGAGGCCGCCCCCCCTGCCCTTGGCGCCCACGCCCTCTTCGCCGCCGCCGCCGCCGACGTTACCGCCGCCGCCGCCGTCTTCGCCGCAGTCGTCGTCTTCGTCGTCGTCACCGTCGTCTTCGTCGTCGTCGTCGTCGCCGTCGTCGCCGTCGTCGTCGTCGGCGCCGTCGCCGGCGCCGGCGCCGGCGCCGTCGCCGTCGCCGTTGCCGTTGCCGTCCTCGTCGCCACAGCCTTGCCCTTCGCGGAGTGCTGGCGAGAACTCCAAGGCGGGGATCTACCCACAGCCACCGCCTGGGGGAAGGATCCTCGAGGACCTCGGCAGGCGGTGGACATGCACGTATATATATATATATATACACATACACACATCTATATGTATATATATACATATGGGTCAATGTGTATATTCGGGCCTTTTGGGGTACCAATTATAACCTTAACACACACATATTCCTCCTTCTATAATTTTATAAGCCCGGGCGGGGGGAAAACCCGTCATCCCCCCCCCACACACAAAAAACGGACTCCCGGGATCTGGGGCTTTAGGACCCTCCAGACGGGCCTCGAAGCGGCCACCAGGCCTCACATGGCGTTTTGCCAAGCCTTCCCAGCACACCTAGGGCGATCAGGGGGGTCATCGGAGACGTCCCAGAGACCCCCAAGACAGCACAAGAGCGCTCCAAGAGTGACCGACGTGACCTCAAGATGGCCCAAGAGGCCTCCAGGACGGCCCCAAAGAGGCCTTCAAGAGCACTCCCAAGAAGGCCCCCCGAGGCACAAATCATTGATTTTCTGAGGGTTTTTGATGAATTTTAGGGTTTTCCTCTTTTCGGCTTCCCGACGCTCCAAGACGGCGGTCTTCTGGGCGTCCGAAGCCGCCTGGGAGGCTCCAAAATCGTCCCACAACCATCCGAAAGAGCTTCCAGGCAGTCCAAGAGAGCCCCAAAACGGCACAACACGGGTCCAAGATGGCCCTCAGAGAGCCCCATGGCTGCCCAAGATGGCCCAAAGACACCCTCCGAAGAATTCCAAATCGTGATTCGGTCGTTGAGGGAGACCGCGGTTGGAGGCAGGGTGGCTCGAGGAAGCCCCCGGAGGCACCCAGAATACGCCCAGGAGGTCTCCAGAAGTCCTTAAGAAAGCTTGGAACAACTTGTGTGAGGCCCCTCGAGGCTCTCCAAGGAGGAGCCTCCGCAAAAAAGCTGACGAGGATGGGGATAATGCGCAGGGCATGGCGGAAATAAGGAAAACGAAGCATGGAGGAAGGATAACGCATAACATTATTATAGCGGCGATGCCAGGAAAGGCAACCAGGAGTTATCGCTAAATTGTCGGCTTGACCTTCCTGCTACTCCGCCTGCATAACAAACTTCAAGGACCAAGGTGCATGGCGCGAAGCGCCACTGCAGTCTTGTATCTATAATATATATATGTATATATATATATATATATATATATATATCTATATATATAGATCGCCTGCCGAGCTCCCCGAATTTGGATTCACCACGCGTTGGGTATTGACAAATCCCCGCCTCGCAAGAGTGCGCTCCACAGGAGGGCTGGGGGCGATCTTGAGGGAGGGGGCGGGATGGGAACGGAGGGCGAGGAACATAATGGGGGAGGGCTGGAGTGAAGAGGAATGTTGTGTTTAGGACAGGGTGGCGTGGGTTGTCAGGATTTCTTGCAGGCTCCAGGGAGAGGAGGGGTTGAGAGGAGGACAGGAAGAGGGAAACAGTGAATATGTAGTAGAAGAAGAGGGAGGATGAGGAGAAGGAGGATAGGATCGAGTTCCAAACCCGCGCCTTGAGACTGGGAGCTTGATTGCCGACCGACCGCTGCGCTCTTCAGCCATGGCCCAGATCGGTAACATGCCGCTGGACGCGTTCTGCCTGCAAGCAGATGAACGAGCATATTGACGAGCGCCTGGATGCGACGCTAGCCCGGATGCAGACGACCTTGACGAACCTCCAGGGCACGTTGGACACGCACTCAACGAAGCTCGGGGAACTGGAGGTGAAGTGTGACGAGGCCCTGATGTTGGCTAAGTCTCAGGGTCCGTTGGGGGCGAAAGCCAAAGCGCGTGCTAGGGGACCATCGACGGCAGCATCATCGGCCGCTGAATCCACGGGTCCGTTTGTTTCTCTTCAGTGGGTGGGAGGTATGGGTACAGGTGGAGTGGGCTCCATGGGTCCAAAAGCGCTACTCAACATTTCGGCTCGCGCGGGCTTTCTTGCAGCACATCCTGGGGGAGGGAGAGGATACCATGGGGGAGGATTATCGTATCCGGTGCACATGGCAGCCGGACTTCGTCATCTTGACTTACACTGGGGACGGCGATGATTTTGCCGCCGAAGCCGGGTACATCGACGAGCACGGGGAGTGACTTTTCACGACAGAGTGTGGTGGGGAGCACCGCGACTGAGTTCAGGGCGAAGCTCCCAGTATTCGGCTGGCGGCGCCGATGGGCCCAACATGCGCCAACACAGCGGAGCACATGTCTGACATGGAGCGCCCGCCGACGGGGGACAGGGACGGGGGGCCGATTCGGCAGGGCGCCACAGCATCTCGATGCTGACGCCGCCCTTCTGCAAGAGGCTCCTCGCTGTGGTGAGCTGCATGCCACCGCGGTTTTGGGGGTTCGTGGTCGTCGGCAGCGCGGGCAGTGACTGCAGCTCGCTGTGGTGGCTAGACCTTTGTGGGCCCCGGAAACGGCAGGGCCGTTTTTTCACCGTTTCAAAAAAAGTGCCCCTTAAAAATGGAAACGGCAAAAACATCGGCGACCGAAAACGGCAAAAAAATTGCTCCAGGATTGGAACCGGAACAGGCACCCGTCAAACAACGGCGACGGAACCGGTAAAAAAACGGCGTCGGAACCGGCAAAAAAACTGCAAAACGGAACCGGTAAAAACACGGCCCTGTCGTTTCCAGGGCCCACTAAGGGCTGGACATGTGCGGCTGGCTGCCATGTCAGGACGTACCGTTGTGGAGACCACTGGCGCGGTATCGGCATCAACGGCGCAGCTGATCATACAGTCGGGGCCCTGAAGAAGGAACCCTTTTCGTTGGGGGGGGGCTCCGCGTTCCTTACGTGTTTCGCAGCTTGCCTCAGGTTCCCCTTATGTTTCCGATCGGAAATCGAAGCTTAACGTATGGAAAAAATGGGCCTCGCTCCCTATTTAGGGTTCCTTAGGTCAACGCCCCGACTGTACCGTTCTGGAGACTATTGGCGCGGTATCGGCATCCACGGCGCAGCGGCTGCTCATATCCCGGATCGTTTGTTTGTCGGAGGGCGGGCGGAGACAGCGATCCAGGGCCGGAGCGCGGTGTGCCCAGCGAGCGAGCCTCACACAGCTTCCGGTTAGGAGGGAAAAACACACAGACACAATTGATCCTCGATGTGCCAGAACGTATGGGGAAGATATTGGAAGTGGGGGTGGGGACGACGAAACCTCTAAAAATATGGGGATATATTCGGAATCATTCTATCAGTGTGCATGTATTTGTGTGTCCTGGGGCCCCTTTATCCGGTTCGGACATGAGTCTGCAGCCTCCCGCGCAGTTCCAGGAACTGACGGGCGGCGAGGTGTGGCGCCAGCAGCGGAGGTGCGATAAGAAGGGACATGTGTGCCGGCCTCATCCTTCACGCAGGCGTTCGGGCTCGGGTGCGCCGACGAGGCCGCAGTCACGTGGAATCGAGGGCGAAATAGCAGCGCGAAAACGCAGATCGACTACTTCCGGTGTTCTCCCGGAGTCGACTTACATCGAGCCGCTCATACACCGATCAAGGCCACGCGTCTCTTCCCAGAGGTGGTCGTTTTTCCTGTTTGATCCTTGTCCTCCTGGTCCTCGTTTCCCACGGAGGCGGAGAAAGAGTGGTTTGGAATGGAAGGGGAGGAGGGACGAGAAGTCGGAGGTGGAGCCCCCAAGAGGTTGGAGGATCGATGGAGGAGAGTGGACGCTGAGGAGTAATAGTCAGAGGGGGAGTGATAATGATAGTAGTCAAAATAAGAGTCCAGCAGGAGAGGTGGAGAGTGAAAGGGGTTGAGGGAGAAAACGTACGCAATAGTAGGAGTAAGAGGAAACACATCAAGACAATGGAGTGGGAGTGCGGTGGGCAGCTAAAAATTAACTGGCGTTGGGGGTGGTGCGCAGATTCCTCTTCCTATATTTTTACAAGCTTGGGCGTGGGGAAAACCCGTCACCCCCCCAACAAAAAAACCGGGCTCCGGGGATTTGGGGCTTTGGGAACCTCCAGACGGGCCTCGAAGCGGCCCCTGGGCCTCGCAGGGCGTTTTGCCAAGCCTTCCCGGCACACCTAGGGCGATCAGGGGGGTCATCGGAGACGTCCCAGAGACCCCCAAGACAGCACAAAAGCGCTCCAAGAGTGACCGACGTGACCTCAAGATGGCCCAAGAGGCCTCCAGGACGGCCCCAAAGAGGCCTCCAAGAGTTCTCCCAAGAAGGCCCCCCGAGGCAAAAATCATTGATTTTCTGTTGGTTTCTGGTGAAGTCTGCGGTTCTCCTCTATTCGGCTTCCCGACGCTTCAAGACGGCGGTCTTCTGGGCGTTCGAAGCCACCTCGGGGGCTCCAAAATCGCCCCGCAACCATCCGAAAGGGCTTCCAGGCAGTCCAAGAGAGCCCCAAAACGGCACAACACGGGTCCAAGATGGCCCTCAGAGAGCCCCATGGCGGCCCAAGATGGCCCAAAGACACCCTCCGAAGCATTCCGAATCGTGACCCGGTCGTTCAGGGAGACCGTGATTGGAGGCAGGGTGGCCTGAGGAAGCCCCCGGAGGCCCCCAGAATACGTCCAGGAGGCCTCCATAAGGCCTCAGGAAAACCTGAAACAACTTTTGTGAGGCCCCCAGAGGCTCTCCAAGGAGGAGCCTCCGCAAAAAAAGAGCTGAGGAGGGTGGGGAGTGTGCGCAGGGTATGGCGAAAATAAGGAAACAAAGGCATGGAGAAAGGATAACGAAAAAACATGCTTATAGCGGCGATGCCAGAAAAGGCAACACGGAAATATCGCTAAATTGTCGGCTGGACCTTCCTGCTATTTCGCCGTCATACCAAATTTCAAGGACCAAGGTGCATGGCGCGAAGCGCCACTGCAGTCTTGTATCTATCTGTATGTATACATATAACGGCGCACCGGGTCCGGGGGCCCGGGGCCGGGACTTCGACCACAAATGTGGGCTCCGGGGGGCCTGGAGGCTCGTCGGGGCTTGCCGGAGGCCTCCCCGGTCAGACAAGACGGCCCCAGGAGCGCCCAAGACGGCCCAAGAAACTTCCAAGAGGCCTCCAAGAGGGCTCCGAGATGCTGAAGATGGCCTCCAGACGTCCAAGGACGCCCCCAAGACGCCCCAAGAAGCCTCCAACATGCGCCCCAAAGAGGGCCCCTAGACGCAAAAATTGGCCCATTCCCTTCGTAAAACGTACATTTTTCACAAAGTTGCCTTTTGGGCTTTCCGACGTTACAGGACGGCCCAAGAGGCGCCCAAGACCGCCCCAAGACGGCCCAAGAAGCTTCCAAGAGGGCCCCAGGACAGCCCAAGAGGGCCCCAAGACGGCCCAAGAGGCGCCCAAGATGGCCCAAGAGGGCCCCAAGACGGGCCCAAGAGGGGGCCCAGAGGGGGACCACGAACCGCAAGCTCGAGCCTTCCGCCCCAAGAGGCCGCCAGGAGGCCCCAAGGAGGCCCCTCAAGAGGTCCCAGGAGACCCCCAAGAGGCCCAAAGGAGGCCCCGAGAAGCCCCAAATCGGCCCCCAAAATGCTTCGAACCTGCTTCCAGGAGGCCTCCGACAGGTTCAGAGGCTCCCGAGAAGCTACGTCAAACTCCCAGCGAGCGGCCGGACGAGGCCCCCCAAAAAATCCCAAGAGGGTTCCAGTATTTGTATGCTTCAGCGCTCTCTGGCCTTCTTCCCCCTGCCCCCTTCCCTGCGACTTTCGTTGACTCAAGCTCGCCTCCTCTCCATTTCCTCTCTCTGCCTCTCTCTCTCTCTGTCTTGTTTTTGTCTCTCTCTCTCTCTCTCTCTCCATCTCTCTTTCTCTCTCTCTCTCTCCTTCGCTCTCTGTCTGTCTGTCTCTCTCTCCCTCTCTTTCTCTCTTTCTCTCTCTTCCTTTCACATTCTGTGTCCTTGCGACCTTCTGCAGTCCCCGACGTCGCCACGGCTGGATCCGCTCGAGCGTGTCTTGTGATGTGCGGCGGTGCGAAGCCCGTCCCACTGATCAAGGCACAGGTACGAAATGATGGGTCCATCATTTCTTGCCTTCCCATGTGCGTTTTCCCAATCGATTCCTGGGCCCGAGGTCGCAAAAATTACGACGTCGGAGGTCTGGGGAGGCGGGAAGCACGACCTGGACCTCCGACGTCTTGGAAAAATCACGACGGCGGTTTTTGTTAATTTTCGGCCTCCGGGGCCCCTCGCAGGTTCCCGGGACCGTCAGAAAACGACTCAGGATGAAAACGACTTGGGCTACAGGGCTATTGGGCTACAGGGCTATAGGGCTGTAGGGCTATAGGGCTATAGGGCTAGGGCCATAGGGCTATAGGGCTATGTGGGCTATTCGGCTATTGGGCTATAGGGTTGTTGGGCTGTAGAGCTATGGGGCTATAAGGCTACAGGGCTATAGGATCAGAGGGCTATAGAGCTAAAGGGCCAGATGGATATAGGGATATAGGGCTATTGGGCTATAGTCCTACAGGGCTATACGGCTATAGGGCAATAGGGCTACAGGGCTATAGGGCGATAGGGCACCCCCAGGCACCCCGGCACCCGGGCACCGGGCACCCAGGCACCCAGGCACCGGGCACCCGGGCACCCGGGCACCCGGGCACCCGGCCCGGCCGCATGGGGCCGGAATCTTGCCGAACCTCATCGAACCTTTTAATCCGCCAGGACCCTTACAGAGGCAAGCTCTGATTGGGTACTAACCCATGGCAACCGCCGCTACCTTCGTCGCCGCGATCGCCGCCGTCTTCATCGCCGCCGTCGTCGACGTCCTCGGGTTCTGTTCGGGCACCCTATGGCCATCTCGTGGGGCACGCTGGGGGATTATCAGAGGCATCCGTACGTATCCTGAGGGGCCCCGCGACTTCCCCCAGAGACTCAACTACAGAAACTCCTTTCGTATTCTGGCCAGAAGCAACCAGAAACGATGTACATTAGCCCTGGCGGGGGGAATGATGGCGATGGTGATGTTCATGATGACGACGGTGACGATCCTAGCTAGAACCTAAGCGCGCGCGAAGCGCGCGCGTGGTTCTAGTTAATATATAATTACACACGCATGTACACACGGCGTGCGAACGATGCACGTGCACACGTATGTATACATGTATATATGTATGTGTGTATCTCTGCATATATATATATATACATATATATATATATATGTATATATATATATATATATATATGCGGGTGTGTGTCGGTCGTGGGCTCGGTGGAGATCGTGAAACCGATGGACGTGGAGATTGACTGACATACAGCGACCGATGTAAACACATCACGAACCCGATGCGATGCGAGTCGCAACCCGCACGCTGCACCCCTCCCCTCTCCCACCTCATCACCCCAAGGTGTGCCAGGGTGTGGTCTTCTAGCCAGGTGAATGGTGGAAGCCCTCTTGCTCCTCGTCACCGGCGGGTCCCCCGCCGCCGAGGGGGCTCCTGTGCACGGGGCGGGTGTGGAGACGGGGGGGGGGGCAGACCGTCGCCCCGGGTGAGGGAGGGTGCCCCCTTTCTCTGGGACAACGGCGCCTCTGGCATTCTGTTACCAGACTGAAGCACATCAGGAGGGGAAGAGACACACAGACACAATGAATCGTCGATCCCCCAGACAAATATTGGAAAATATAAGAAGTGGGGGGAACATCCAGAAAATGTAGGAAGGTATGGGGAACCTTTTTATTTGTGTGTATTTATTTGTTTGTCCTGGGGCCCCTTCAGTGAGGGTGCCCCCTTTTTTCTGAGACAACGGCGTCTCCAGCATTCTGTTACCAGACTGAAACAGATCCGTATGCCCACAATGGGCATCACCTTCTATCAATGACGATCGAGAGGATTCTCTTTGTTCCTGAGGGCGCATGCCTAAGTTTTTGATCGCCCTCAGGCATGCCACGTTCAGGCACAGGGTTGAGCTCGATGCTGGTTGACAGCGGCGTTCCTGGCACTCTGACCCCCGCACATCGCACATCAGTGACCACGATATCGCTCTTGGGTACTCGGACGACGGACCGACTTCGCCACCCCCCCTGAGCATGCCCCTGCGATTCCACATGCGCCTTGCCTCCGGGACCTGGCGCGGCACCGGCTTGTCTGGCCCTCCACCGGCGCGTGGTGTGACGCTGGCGGCGGCGGCCACTACAGGGGGGGCCCATGCCAAGGAAGACACTGCTTGCCTCCAGGGTGCCCTGGACTTCTTGGGTTGTTTCGATGGTTTTGCTGTGGAAGGCGTGACGCCCCCGCACCAAAAATCAATGGACGCCCTGGGGTCTCAGGGTGGGGTTTCTTGTGGAAGGTCTCTTGTGGTCGGGCCTCCACCGTATTCGAATAACAAAAGGCATAGATACGGTTTCTCGGAGGTCCGCGCAGATCTCCGAGCATCCATGGTTATGCCGCTTCTTGTTCCTTCAATTACCACGGCGGCGGCGTTGACGACCACGACAAATTAGGGGGGCCAGAAACCACATAGACACAAATAAAGTTCGACCTCCAGGAAAAAATATAAACATAACACGACAGTAATACAGATCACACTGAGGATATGTGGGAACCTGGGATTTGTCTACTTCGCTTGTGTGTCCCTGGGCCCCTTCAACCACGACGAGGGCGACGACCAGGGCTGGACCTACACGGTGTTTTTGGCGATTCCGTGGGCCGTTTTCGTTTCGACCTCGTTCTGCGGTAACGGCGAATCGAAGACTAGACGAGGGAAAACGAGAACATAACGAAAAAACGAACAGCGCTGTTTAGGTTCCTTGGCATCGCTCGGACGTGTGCATTTTTTTCTCGGCTGGGGCCATCGAGGAGCATCCTTGATCATTTGGCGAAACAACCTCGCACGAAGCCGAGAAAAAACAGGGAATGAACGTGCGAGCGATGGCGAGGTTCAGCCCTGGCGGCGAGCGATGGCGGCGATGCCGACGGCCCGCGACCGCGGCCTTCCGAGCCCGCGGGCGGCGGCGAGCGATCGCCCGCGCAGCACCGCTGCCGCCACGCCGCCGTCGCGCACCAGCACGGCAGCCAGGCCGCGGCGGGGCGCGGCGGGGGGCGCAGGACCGTTGTCGAATTTTCGGGGAAACGCAAGGCTTAACCTTGTGCCGATGATAAAAAAGGACCTCCCCCTGCGAAAAGTTCACCATCGAGGCTAACTTCCTTCTTTTGCTGAGATAGCAACATCAAACGAAGCGAAGACGTTGTCGAGGATGTCTCAAGCGACATCAACAATTTTTTGAGGCAGCCTCAAGCGGATCCTCGGCTTTCGGTCCTCTTAACATCATCTCTTTCTCCTCCCACATGCTGGCCTCTGGTAGGCAACATTTATACTCCCCTCGCGACCCCGAACTTTATTACCCCTGCGGGGTTAATATCCGTGGTGTTCGGTTAAGAAAGCGTAAGTCGGGCCTGGCCCTCTGCATGGGGAAGATTCCAAAGCAGTCAACCAAATTAGTCTGGGGACGATGTTCCTACCATGTTCGAGAGTAGGTTTGGGGCATTTTTGGGGGTATTTTTTATTTTGCGTCCAAAATCCCCCTGTAGGGGAACATGCCCGACCGAACGCAAGGCTCGAGTAGGCCGGATCTCGCCTTTGCCAACGCTCTTCGACGAGCCCGTCCTGGATGTGGACGGTCCAGGTTCTGTTGGGATGGCTGCGGCGGGAGGTCGCGACCAATTTCAGAGGTCGGATCTCGTCGTTCTCTTGCCGGCCCCGTCAGGCCGACTCGAGTCCCCCGAACCGGGATCTCATGTCACCCCGAGGATTATGATGTTCCAACTTTTGTTTTGCCTTGATGACCAGAAAGAATTTCGAGCGCCAGAAAAGAACCCAACAACTCGAGGGTTTTCACGTGCAGGGCCCTGGGAGACACTGTTTCGACACTATGTCGACACTCTTTCGACACTTTTCTGGGTGCTCGAAGTTATTTCTGGGATGCGGTCCTTGAGTAGGATGGGAACAACATAACCCGAGGAGGAGGAGGAGGAGGAGGAGGAGGAGAAGGAGGAGAAGGAGGAGGAGGAGGAGAAGGAGAAGGAGGAGGAGGAGGACGAGGAGGATGAGGACGAGGAGGAGGAGGAGGTTGTCGATGCGATTCGATCTGGAGGATGTCGGTTCCGCCTCGACGTATTTTCCAACTCCGCCTCTTCGGCTCGGGTCTCTCTCCGCGCCCGGCCTGCTTCAGGAGGGGAAACACACACAGACACAATTTAATCGCCCACTCCCAGGAAAACATGGGCAAATATGTGGGAAGTGGGGGGGAAGGCAAACACCCAGAAGGTATAAGAACATATGGGGAATCCTGTTATTTGTGTGTGTATGTGCTTGTGTGTCCCAGGGCCCCTTCACTGCTGAGCTCGGGCCCCCGGGCGCCGACGTTTTTCTTGTTGTTGCTCTCCCTGCAGGGCTGCCTGCCGTCTCCTGCCCGCCCGGCGCCCCTCGAACGCCGACTTTGGCTCTGCGCTGCGATCGCGGGCCATCCCTCGTCGACCTCTCGATTCGATGTGATCTCTCTCTCTCTCTCTCCTCCTCCTCCTCCTCCTCCTCCTCCTCCTCCTCCGTAGCCATTTTGGCTCAAGCCATTTTGGCTCAAGGTGGCGACCCTGCGCGTATGCAGCGACAAACACTCGTAACGGCTAATTGTCGTTGCGGGCCAAAGCTTTCAAAGACTCCTGTCGGAGATTCCATGGCTCATGGCGGCGGTGGCGGCAAAGGCGCGGCGGCTGGCAAAGGCGCTGCTGTTGCTTCTGCTCGGCGCACTTCAATGCCACCATGGACGGAGGAGCGACGTCGCCGTTGGGGAGGAACCTGGACTCGCACCTGGCCTCGTGATACGAGCCAGGACGAGGACTGGGACTGGTACATCTCCGATGGGACGAAGCGCGGTGTCACTTGCCCTAACCCCAACTGTGGCTGCAAGAAAAATCTCAAAGGATATATCTTCTGTCGTCAGTGCGGGACATCACTTACGGGCAAGGGCAAAAAGCATCCACAGGAGACCTCTGATGGAGGGATTCTGTCTGCTCCACCCCTCGCTCTCGAATGGCCTCCTCTGCTCCCAGGGCCAGTCAAAGGAACCAAGGGCGGAGGAAAAGCCAAAGACAAAGGTGAGGGAGCGGGTGGGAAAGGAGGAGACGACAGGCGAGGTGTACCCGATGGGCGCACCGCTCAGGCTCCGCTGCCTCAAGGCCTCGTCACCTTCATGGATGCTGACAAAGCTCAGAAGCTGGCGGATATGGCCCGAGACGCTGGAGACCCGGTGGGTGAACAGCGCTATTTGGGCCTGGTGGCCTTGGCCAAGGCTGCCCAGCCTCGCCCACCCACCACGAAGCAGCGCCTGGAGAAGTTCGAGGGCATCCAGCTGGAAATCCAGAAACAGATCCAGCAGGACCTCGACAAGCTCGACCGCTGGGCGAAGTCCCGAGACGCTGTCCTTGAGCGGGTGGCCAACCTCAAGGACCAGCTCGAGCACGCCAGGCAGGAACACAAGCAGGCGGTGCTGGATCTACAGTCCCAGTACGCCGCCGAGACCCCCAAAACGGCCCCCAAGATCAGCATCCGCGAGATCTGCGAGGGACGGCTGGATCTGGAGAACATCCTCACCATGGATGACTTCTTGGGGACCCAGGAGGCACAGGAGCTGTATGACCTCGAGTCTCAGGAGGTGGAGGAGCTCACGAAGAGGAAGGACGAAGTGGCGCAGCAAATCCAGAAGGGGTTGGCCGACTACTTCAAGGCCTCCCTCGACAAAGTCAAGGCTGCCCAGGCGGCCCAAAAAGAGCAACTCCAACGGCTCGAAGGTAAGAAGAGGAAGATTGGAGGAGGAGACCCTGTGCCAGGCACCGCAGCGGTCGGCAACGATGGTGCTGGCTCTGCTCCAGCGGCCTCTGCTGCAGCTGCTGCCGCACCCGCTGCCGCCGAGGGAACCAAGCATGCGGATGAAGGTGCGCCCACATTCGAAGAGCGCCTGGCGGCTGCGATCCAGGAGCGCGAGACGAAGAATATTTAGCAGCGATTCGTCGCGAGGCGCCCCAGGACCTCCACGATGCGATCCTGCCCACCTCGAAGCTTCGCGCTCGGGGCGGGAGGTGGGGCATCGCGTGGAGGGGGGAACGGGCACTGGTTCCTCGAATGCCTCAGGACCTCTGCGTTACGATCCTGCCCGGCCTGAAGCTTCGCGCGCGCTCAGGTAGGGAGGTGGAGCAATGCATGGAGGGGGGAACGCCGTCTGGGACATCATGCCCTTTGCGGCGGACTGCCCTGGAGCCAATCCAGGGAACGACTACTTCGAAGGTTGCAACGATTTCGAGTGCGACGTCGAAGTTTTGGGCCCATAATATAGTGGACCTTGATTGGCCTGATACGGGTTTCCCAGTCCCCGCGATCAGGGCGCAGCCCACCGTCTCCCTGATAGGGGCTTTGGAGCCTGCCGTGCCTCTGCAACAAGCTTCTGCAGTCTTGGAGAGCATTGACCTCGCAAGTGATGAAGTTTTGGTGCATGAACGATTTGTTGACTTGACCGCTGACGAAAGCAGTCCAGAAACGATTGACCTCACTTCTGGATGTAAAGCTTTGCTTCCGACAGTGGCGGTAACTGCTGCAGTCTCCGATGGAGCAAGTAGTGTGGACCAACCCTTAATACCTCTAGCGAGTCAGATTGAGATGCCGTATACCCTCAAACTGCACTCTCAGATCACGGCCCCAACTAGGACCGTGCACGCGCGAGGCGAAGCCACTTGGAAGCTTGCGACGGTCAATCTTACATCGGCCCAAGCGGAGGGACAGAACATCTCAGCAGTTGGAGCGATGCTTGCACGGCTGGGATTCGACGGTATGGCCATCCAGGAGCATAAACTTCTCAAGCAAAAGATTGGAGATGTCATTGCCAGGTTAAAACACGAAGGATGGCACGCAGCACTCACCTCCGCGAAAGAATGCAAGACGATCCACGCTGCGTCTGCAGGGGTTGGGGTCGCCATGACGGCTGACATAGCCATGGCAGCACCGCCCTCATTGGGACGATGGTTTCAGTACCCGCAGTCGGAGAGGTTCCATGCTCAGCTCTGCGAAGGAATGGTACCAGGAGGCTTCTTTTTCATCTCCTGCTACTTTTACTCAGGTACTGGTGTCGATTTGTACAACAAACACCTCCTCAGAGACGTCTTGGGTTGGATCAGGGCCGTGGGGCGACCGTTTATCCTAGGGGCCGATTGGAACATGACGCCTCAGGAGCTCGTAGACCTTGGGGAGCTCAGGACTTTCCCTGCAACTATTGTGGCGCCGAATGTCTGGACATGTAGTGCAGGAAAAGGGAGGACCATCGACTATTTCCTCGTCTCTGATACTTTGCGTGGCATGGTCAAGTCAGTCTACAGGATTGAGGGCCTGCCTATTGCTACGCATTGGGGTGTTGGGATCACTTTAAAGAAAAGAGCAGGATCCAACTTGATACAACAAATGTGCCTACCTAAGCCACTGCCGACGGAGCTCCCGATGGGAGCTCCGCGGCCGCCACCTGACTATACGGAAGTTGTAAAAGAAACCGAGCTTGTTCGTGATCAGGGAGACCTGACTTGGGCCTACGCCTTATGGGCCATGCAGGCCGAAAAAGAGCTCCTTGATAGGTATCAACTTCCTCCTGATCAGGTTAGGCCGCATCAAGGGCGTGGAGATCTTGATAAACCAAAGTTAAAGTTAGTGGCAGCAATCCGCAGTACCTATAAGGCAGTGGCTGAAGGCAGTCAGCTGTCACGCTGGTGGCGCAAGGCGGGCAACACGTGCGTTGACCTAGCTAATGCATTGCACCGTGGGATGGCAGCCACCACCAAGTTCATCCAGGATCGCCTCCGCACCATCAGAAAGCTCCGGAACATCAAAAACACAGATGTTACTTGGAATGCCTGGATCATTCGCGCAACGGCGGAATGGTGCTTATGCGTAGACTGGCTGCGAGACATGAGCTGGGCTGCGGCAAAAGAAGCAACCAGCATTGAAATCAAGTGTGCCAAGAAGCGACTCACCCTTTGGAAACGCGAGGTGCAGACGCAAGTCCAAAACACCACCGCCAAGGCGCACGCTTGGAGCAAGGCGCCGCAAACTTGGGTGCCTGCACGCGCAGAGCATCAAGGACGAGGTGTAGTTGCTCACGCACAGAGGCTCCAAGAAAATCTAGATGTCTGGAAGCAGGTTTGGGAGCATACTGATGGTGCTGCTTCCTTCTGCGAAAAGATACACGACTTCGGCGATGAGGAGCCTCCACCAAAGCTTACTCCTCAGGATGTCAGGTTTGCTGCCAGAATTTTCAGCTGCAAAACTGCCTCGGGCACTGACCGAATACGGCCTCGTTCGATGGCGATGCTTTCGGATGAGTGCCTCACGGCATTTGCAGAAGTGATGCATCAAGCGGAATGCCTCGGCAAGTTGCCTGAGCATTTACGTAACACTCCGTTGCCTCAGTTACCCAAGCCCGACGGGGGGCATCGCCTGATAGGCTTGCTCCCCGACGCGCTGCGCGTATACAATAAAGCCCGCAAGCCACAACAGGACAGATGGAATGCAGGGCATAAGAGACAGTATGAATATGCCAGTGCTGGCCGCAGCACGGAACAAGCAGTTTGGAGGCAAGCCCTGATGGTGGAGACCACAAAGTCCATGGGTAAACACACAGCAGCGGTCCTAATAGACTTGGCCAAAGCGTTCGAGACCATCGATCATGACCTTCTCTGGGACTCTGCTGTGCGTCACGGATTCCCACGACGCAGAATGGCCATGCTGTTACACTGTTATGGGGGTAGAAGGTCCATCAAATTTGGGTCCCACATGAGTAATGTTATCATGACCAACCGTGGAGTGATTGCAGGATGTGGTTTCGCTGTAAGCGTCATGAAATGCTTTACCATGGACATACATGACAGAATGTATTACCTATGGCCTAGTATCGACCTCTCGGTGGTAGTCGACGACTCCACCGTGCAGGCTGGAGGACAAACAAAGGACGTAGTCAAAACTGTAACTCAGGCAGCTCAGTTTGCTTGCGAACAATTCAAGCAGCGTAGAATGAAAGTTAGCCTGGACAAAGGTCAAGTAGTTGCTAGCCACGACAAAATTGCCAGGCAGATTGCGGTGCAGCTTTCATCTTATCGTTTTCAGCCCAAACGGGTCGTCAAGCAGCTCGGTGGTGACAGACGAATGATGAGAGCTGGAAGGCCTGTTCAAAGCAAACGGGCCTTTAAAATGAAAGTTCGTATTACACGCTTTCGCAGGCTCGCGTGTGGAGGACGATCAGTGTGTCGGCTTTACAGAGCTGGAGGACTACCAGCTGTTACATATGGGATGCGTGTGCATGGCGTTCCTGATGCGCAACTTGCTAGTCTTCGAGCCACCGCTGCCTTTGCCATCTTCGGGCCACCTCGTGGGCGATATATATATATATATATATATATATATATATATATATATATGCGTTGTACTTGTACGGAAATCTCGGCACGCGTTTCGGTGAAGGCCGCTCGTCCTGAGGTCCTCGTTTGCCTCTGGTCTCATCCGTCAACACGGTGGCTCAAAGCAAAGCAGGGCGTCGGGCCTCTCGCATGGCTGGGCCCTTCGCCGTGCGAGTCCTGGAGTGGGCGGGCGGCGTGGCGGGCGCCTACCTGTCGCGGTGCCCCGCCTGCCCCGCGGTGCCCGACTGCCACTGCGCGGCGTGCCCGGCCTGCCCGGCACTAGCTTCGTGCTCGTGCCCGCCGTGCCCGGCGTGCCCGGGCTGCCCGGGCGGGACCGCCGCGCCGGCAGCGCCGGCCTGGCCCCCGCCGGAGAGCCAGAGCTGCCCCGCGCCGACGGAGGTCGAGCGCGGCGGCGCTCCGGCCTGGGGCGGGCTGGGGCCAGGGTGGTGGCTGGTGTTCGGCGTGCTGCTCGGGTGCCTCCTCGGCGTGCTCGGCCAGGCGGTGGTGCGCGGGGGCGTGAGCTGCGCCAGGCGGCTGACGAAGGGCGAGGATGGCAGCGGCGCCGCCGAGGGCGAGGGACTGGGCCTTCGTCCTGTACGCCGACGACGAGCACTTGTGGCACCAGAGGCTGATCCTGGGGCTCGTGGGGTTGTCGGATTCTAGCTACGTCATCCTGACCCCCGACGGCGACGTCTACGCGGAGGACTACGGGGACGACAGCGTGGATGTGGCCGCCGTCCGCTTCTCCGGGGCGTGGGCGGCGGTGCCCGCTGGGGTGCCTCCTGAGCGGGTGTGCCGCTTCAGGCAGCAGCCGACAGCTCAGGAGCGGGCGCGGGCGCTGGCTGACGCGCAGGCCGAGGCCCAGGCCGAGTGCCAGCGGATCGCCGCCGCTCGGGGCGATCCGGCGCTGCTGGCGAACCTCGTCTTCCTGCGGCCGCTGCCGGTGCCGGGCGGGGCTGCGGCTGCGCCGCGGGCTCCTCGCGTCGGGCCTCTGCAGGGGGCTGCGCCAGGCGCTGCCGCGGGGGCTCCTGTCGCCGAGTGGCGTGCGGCGATGGCGGCCGGGCCCTTCCGGTACGGCGACGTCGTGACTGACCACGCGCGGAGCGGGCTGGCCGTCGGCAAGCGTGACATCCACGTACTCCCGGACGGCGTCGGGATCTTCGTCGAGCACGTGGACCCGGCCGACGAGGCCGAGTTCTTCGATCGGGCGGTGGCCACGGATGCGCGGATCACACCGATCCGCCGCAACCGCCAGGACAGGCGGGAGCGGACCTGGGCGGAGATGACGGCCGTGCTGAAGCAGGAGAGCTTCGGTGCTGACTGGCAGCTGCCGGGGCCGCGCTCCAGCTTGTGGTGCATTGAGTTCATCAACCAGGAGGGAAGTGGGCTGCTGGGCCACCACGAACGTTTCAAGACGGCCTGCCGTCTCGACTGGAACTCGTGGGGGGTCTTCGAGCATTTCAACATATGCCAGGCCCTGACCCAGGGGCTGCTGGTGGACCAGCTGGACGGGAGCAACCTGATCATGGTCGAGTACCAGTTCCGGCGGCTCCAGACGATAGAGTTCGGCCACTCCGAGCGGGCGAGGGAGGCGGAGTCGAAGAGCTACCAGGGGAAGATGTCGTTGGAGGAGCAGCACGCGTTCGCGGGGACCACGAGGGCGTCGTCGACGCTCATGATCTGCCCGGAGCTGCTGGACTACGTCCGCACCGAGGTGGAGCGGGAGGCGAAGCTGGCCAAGAACCTGAGAGTTGCACGAGAAGAGCGGGAGGCCCTCCGCAAAGGGCCCAAGGAGAAATGACTCCTGACTCGCGCCGGCTGGGCCCTTCAGGGGCGGGGCCCAGCCGCCTGCCGAGCCCCAGGCCGCCCCCTGCTGGTGGCCGCAGTTTTGACGCGGGTGACGACCGCCATGTTCCTCGCGATCTTTTTCCTCTGCCACGTCGGCCAGTCGGCGCCTTCTCCGGTGAGGCAGGTGCTGTTAGCCGGTCGGTGCGGCAGCGGGTTGGCGCGCGTGCTGCTGTGGAGCTGGACTGTGACCGAGCGGTGCGCAGCCTCAACGGGATGTTCTCGCATGCGCCTCAGCCGGCTCTTGGCCAGGGCGCGCCAGCCTGTGCTTTCGTCTCGCGCGCGCAGCGTGAGGCCATCGACTTCGTCGAGGAGTCGGCGCGGGCCCTGGGAGCGCCGCCCCCGGGGCTCACCCCCGCAGAGGCTCTTCGGAAGCTTCGCGTGGCGAGCTGGTACGACGTGGACTCTGCCAAGCTCGGATCCCACCGCCCCGACGCGATCTCACTGCCCTCTGGCACGGTTCGGCCGATTCCGCTGGAGACTCTGTGGGGGAGCGGCGGGAGTGACACCGTGAAGGATTTTATATCACAGAATTTGCTGTGCTCCGAGAGGGCGAAGCAGCGACTGCAGGGCGCGGGGCTGGAGCGGGCGTACTCTGACCCAGCCTTGCGGCGTCGGGGTGCTTATGAGGAATTCATTCGTATGTTGCAGGAGCGTGGCCTCGTCGACTTCGCCGAGTCTGGCATCGAGTCCGTCGAGGCCTTCTTCGTGGAGAAGAAGGACCAGAGGCTGCGCATGGTGATAGACTGCCGGAGGGCCAACGCTTGGTTCGCCGAGCCGGCCGGGGTGAGCCTGTGCACGGGCGATGCCCTTTCGAGGTTGGAGCTCGGCCTCGACGACGAGCTCCACATCCAGGGTGCCGACCTCAGCGACGCTTTCTACCACATGGGCTTGCCTGAGGAGCTGAGGGGGTACTTCTCCTTCCGGCCCGTGCGCGCCTCGGCGGTGGGCATCAAGCTCCTCGGCGGGAAGCCACTCGGCCGGGGCGCTCTTGTCACGCCGCGGCTGGCCGTGCTGCCGATGGGGTGGAGCTGGGCGCTGTGGTGGTGCCAGCGCGTGCACGAGCGCACCAGCGTCGAGGCCGGCGCCTGTCCCGAGCTGCGGATCGCTGACCGCCGGCCACCGCCGCCGATGACGCCGGGCGCCCACCTGGAGTACGTCGACAACTTCATCGCGATCGGCACCGACTCCGAGTGGGTGGCGTCGCTCGTGCGGCGCGTGTCTGACGCGCTGCGTGCCCGCGGGCTCGAGGTGAAGGCCGAGGACCATGCTGGTGAGCTGCCTGGTGAGTCGGAGGCGCTGGGGTGGTGCATTGACCGAGGACGGTGCATCGTGCGGCCCACGCAGGCCCGGCTGTGGCGCGCGCGCCTGGCCGTTCGAGGTGTCCTCGGCCGTGGCCGTCTTCGGGGACGCGACCTCGAGAAGCTCCTCGGGCATCTGGTATTTATATCTCTTATCAAGCGCGAGGGCATGTCTTTGTTCTGGAGTTGCTACGCCTTTGTCCGCAGGCGCTACGACAAGGAGACCGGACTTTGGCCGGCTGTGCGACGTGAGCTGGAGTACTGGGACGGCATCGCGCCCCTCTTGTGGCGCAGCCTCCGTTCGCCTTGGACTGACGAGCTCATCGTGGTCGACGCGAGTGAGTGGGGCATCGGGGCCTGCGCTGCCCCTGCCCCCGTCTCGCTGGTGCAGAGGCTGGGCCACGTCTCCGAGCGCTGGAGGTGGCACCATGGGCTGGCCGGCTCCGCGCCACGCCGGCACGCGGGGGCCGCGGCGGCCGCCGCCGCGCTGGCGGGCGACCCCGCCGACGCTGCGCCGTGGATGCTGGGAGCGGAGGCGGTCGCGGCCGCGGGCTTTCCTCCGCGGCATGCCGGCGGCGACGGGCTGGGGGGGGAGGATTCCGCCCTCCATAGTCACAACCCCCAGGCCCAGGCCGCCGGCGCAGCCGAGGGGGCCGCCGGGAGCGCGTTCGACGAGGTGCCGCCGGACGTGATCAAGCTGCCCTGGCGCACCGTGGGGCGCCACCGCTGGCGCTGGCCGGAGGAGAGCATGCCGGTCGCCGAGGCGAGGGCCGTGCTGCACGGGCTCCAGCATCTCGTGAGGGCCTCGCGGCACCGCGGTCGGCGCGTCGTGGTGCTGGGCGACTCCTTGAGCGCGGCCGGGGCCGTGGATCGTTTCAGGAGCAGTTCTTGTAAAATGCTCCGAGTCACTCAGGCCATCGCCGCCGTCACCCTTGTCACTGCCACTACCCTCCACTACCGCTGGCTGCCCTCAGAGTGGAATGCAGCCGACAACCCCTCGAGGGGCCGTTTCTCCCCCTCGACCCCCCAGCCGCTGCTGCCTCGGACCAAGGCTGGTGCGGCTGGGCCAGGCGCCGCTGGGCCGCCCGGGAAGCCCGCCGATGTTGGCGCGGGCGCGGCCGCCCGCGGCGCCGCCGCGCACCCCGACGGCCTCGGCGACGCTGACCCGGTCTACGTTCAGGCCTCCGGGGACGTCGAGGCCGCCAGCCGCCGTGCGCGTCGCCGGGCCGCCGCTGCCCTCGGGCCCGGGCGCGCCCGCTCGGCGCGCGGCGGCTCAGGCGAGGGGCCCGCGGCGGCGTCCTGCCGCGGCGAGCCCGCCAGCCAAGAGGCGGCGTCGGGTGGCGGCGACTGCGGCGGCGGCGGCGCGCCGGCGCTCCGCTGCCGTGCAGCTGCCGGGCCTGAGCGTGCTGGAGACGGGGTCGATCACGGCGGCGACGCGGGCGCAGTACGTGGAGGCCTTCGACGGCTTCCAGGCTTGGATGGCACGGCGGGGCGTGCAGCCCACGACGCTGGACGACTACGACGAGCAGCTGGTCCTCCGCCTGGACGAGCTCTACCTGGACGGCGAGGGGATCGGGGCCGGGCAGAAGCTCTTCGCGTCGGTGCTCTTCTTCCTGGGACTGACGAAGGCGGCGGGCTCGCCGATGGCGCGAGCGCGGCGGGCGCTGCGCGGGTTCCGTCGGTTGGCGCCGCCTACCTCGCGGCTCCCGCTCCCCTTCGAGTTGCTGGGCGCGCTGGTGAACTACCTCGTGAGCGTCTCGAAGCTCGAGGCGGCGCTCGTGCTGTGGCTGAGCTTCGAGCTGTACCTGCGCCCAAGCGAGCCGTACCACATCCGGGCCACCGACTTGGTTCGCCCGGCTCGCGGCCGCCTGGGGCACGACAGCTGGAGCGTGACTCTGCACGCCGCCGAGACGGAGGTGCTCTCGAAGACCGCCGAGTACGACGAGGCGCTAAAGCTGGACCTGCCGCGGCAGGAGCTGCTGGGCCCGGCGCTGGAGGCCTCAGTGGCCGCGCGGCTCGGCCCCGACTGGCGGAGGCCTCGCCCCGCGGCAGCGCGCGGCGCCGCCGCGGGCGGCCGCGCGAGCGGCGCGGCCCCGGAGCCTCTGCTGTTCGTGATCACGCAGCGCGAGGTCTCGAGCGCCCTCTCGGCCGCCGCCAGGGCCCTCGGGATCGACAATTTCCTGCCCGGCCTGCACCCGTACATGCTCAGGCACGGGGGCGCGTCTCACGACTACGGCAGCAAGGCCAGGTCCCTCGTCGACGTCCAGCGCAGAGGCCGGTGGCAGTCGTGGCATTCGGTCCGCCGATACGAGAAAGGCGCTCGCCTGTCGCAGGTGCTGCAGATGGTGCCCGCTGCGATGCAGGACCACGCAGCGCGGTGCGCCGACTCACTCGGCGCGATCGTGTCTGGCCGGCGCTGCCCATTTACGCCTCCCTGAAGACCCGCTTCTTCCTGGAGGTGTTCAGCGGGTCCGGGCGCCTGGGACGGGCGATCGCCGCTGAGGGGCTGCCCGTCCTGCTTTGGGACATCTGCCTGGGCCCCGAGTATGACCTGCTGAGCCCGCAGAAGCGTGGGCTGATTCGGTCCTGGGTTCGAAGCGGCCTCGTGATTGGCATCCACCTCGGGACGCCCTGCAACACGTGGAGCCGCGCGCGGGACATCCCGCCCGGACCGATGCCGCTGCGAAGTGACGCCTTCCCGCTTGGCCTTCCCGACTTGAGCGTCAAAGATCAGGCCAAAGTTGATGCAGGCAACGTTTTCATGATTTTCAGCGCTGGCCTCATGCACGAGGCCATCAGGGCCAACATCCCAGCCAGTAATGAGAATCCCCAGACGAGCCGACTTTGGCTCGCCCCTCCTTTCGTCCGCCTGATGCGCTCGTCGGCCGTCACTTTCACTGTCACGCATTTCTGTCAGTGGGGAGCGCCGTGGCGAAAGGCCACGGCCTTCGCCACAGTCAACCTCGATATGAGTCGCATCGGTCGTGCGCTGTGCAAGTCTTCCAAGAGAGGAGTTTGCTCCCGCACTGGCCTGCCGCACGCCCAGCTGCATGGAAAAAACGTGGAGCGCGTCTTTAAAACCAAGCTGGCCGAGGCTTACCCTCAGCGTTTGTGCAACGCCCTCGCCCAAGCCTATAGTAATGCCGTAATATCTCACAGGACTCGTGTTTTTGAGCGGCTGGTCTTACCAGCCAGTTGACATCTTTGGATCGAGTTTCGGGAGTGCATGCAGTGTGTTTCGTCTCATCTGTTGCGTCTCCGGCTTGAGAGTGTGGCCGCCTCTGCAGAGCATCAGATTCGTCCCACACCACGCCTTGCTGGCCATGGAGAAAGAGCAAGGCCCAGAGATGCGTTGTACTTGTACGGAAATCTCGGCACGCGTTTCGGTGAAGGCCGCTCGTCCTGAGGTCCTCGTTTGCCTCTGGTCTCATCCGTCAACACGGTGGCTCAAAGCAACCAACCGTCCAGCCCCGACCACCGCCCTGTTTTTGTTTCTCATCCTCTCGGCTGCCTGAAGGGCCGCTTTCGATCGGGAGTGCATGCAGTGTGTTTCGTCTCATCTGTTGCGTCTCCGGCTTGAGAGTGTGGCCGCCTCTGCAGAGCATCAGATTCGTCCCACACCACGCCTTGCTGGCCATGGAGAAAGAGCAAGGCCCAGAGATATATATATATATATCGGAGGTGAGGGGGTGAGATCGAAGTGGAACGGAGAGCCCCCCTACCGGGAAATCGATTTCGGTTTCGTGTTCGTGCGTGCCGTGCGTGCGGGCGAGGCGAAGCTGCGTGGGCGGGCGAGAGGAAAGCCTCCTGTGGCTGAGGCGCGGCCGGACCAAATGATTCTCCACCGGGCGGCCGGTGGCGCGCGGTGTCCCGCCGGTGTCCCGCTGGTGTCCCGTCGGTGTCCCGTCGGTGTCCCGATGATGATGATGATGATGATGATGATGATGATGATGATGATGATGATGTTGATGATGATGATGATGATGATGCTGATGATGACGATGACGTCGATTGTGAGATCGATTGTGATATCGATAGTGAGACCGAATGTGAGATCCATTGTGAGATCGATAGTGAGATCGATTGTGAGATCGATAGTCAGATCGATTGTGAGATGATGATGGTGATGATGGTGATGATGATGGTGGTGATGATGATGAAGACGTTGATGATGTTGATGATGATGGTGTCCCGATGACGATGATGTTGATGATGATGTTGATTATGGTGATGATGATGATGATGTTGATGATGATGGTGTCCCGGTGATTACAATCCGATAGTGAGACCGAATGCGAGATCGATTGTGCGATGCTGATGGTGATGATGGCCATGATGGTGATGATGATTGTGATGATGATGACGACGTTGATGATGATGATGATGATGCTGCTGCAGATGCTGATGACTGTGATGATGATGATGATGATGATGATGATGATGATGATGATGATGATGATGATGATGATGATGTTGGTGTTGATGATGAGGACGTCGGCCCGATTATGATGATGTTGGTGATGATGCTGTTAATATTGATGTTGTTGTTGATGATGAGGATGATGACGTTTATTGTGAGAGCGGTTGTGATATCGATAATGAGGTCGATAGTGGGACCGAATGTGATATCGATTGTGAGATCGATTGTGAGATCGATAGTCAGATCAATTGTGAGATAGATCGAGTGAGATCGATTGTGAGATCGATCGAGGGAGATTGATCGAGCGAGACCGATACTGAGATCGATAGTGAGATCGATAGTGAGACCGATCGAGTGAGACGTTGGTTCCTCCCCCCCCCGAACCTCCTTATCACCCGAAGGGTGGTCGTATAGGTATATATATATATATATATATGTATGTATGTCCGATTCCGATCCGATCCTTCGCTCCGGTTCGAGCAGCGGGGGGGGTGGAGAGATGGGCGAGGCTCCTGTCGGGCGGTTCCAGCGCACGACCGGCTCTCTCGAGCAAGAGCCGATGGCAGAGGCACGGACTTTCGGAGGTCCGCGCGGGTTTCCCGGACCGGCGCTGTCCCACCCAGCGGGCGCCTCCAGCGCCGCCCCTGGATCGCTCCGCGCGGCAGGGACGGGGGTCCAGTGCCGATCCAAGACATCCACGTGGACCTTTGAAAGCTGCTTATGTTTTCATGGCTTCTGTTGCTCATGGATTCACTACCTCCGTTCTCAGCCTGAGTCGGATCCCAGTGATCCCAGTGCCAACAATCCGGGCGAGGAGAGGGAGGAGGGGAGGGGGGGACGAGGTAGAGAGGGGGAGGGGAGGGGGGGAGGAGGGACGAGGGGAGAGGAGAGGATTTCCAGGAGTTCCGCCTTCACGTAGTGAAATCAAAACAAAAAAACACCACACTGCCAGGGCATATGCAGTGTGTTGGGAGAGACCTAGTGCTCCTCGGGGGAGGGGGGGAGGGGGAGGAGGGGAGGAGAGGATCGAGCATTTTTCAACGTTTTCTGTTCGTTGTGGGCCCCCAGGGACTTCCAGCCCCTCCCCCTTCTCCTCGCCCTGGTTCCTCCTGAGGCTTCCCGGCTGAGCTGTCCTGTTTTGTCGGGGTATATGTCCTGGAGAGTCGCTTTGGAAGGCGCTTCAGCATCCTCATCACCATCCTCCTCATCATGATCACCAACAGTATCATCATCACCATCATCATCATCGTCATCATCAGCATCATCATTGCCATCGTCATCGTCATCGTCATCAACAGCAGCAGCATTAACAACATCATCACTATCACCATCATCATCACCACCACCACCTCCTCCATCATCATCATCAGCACCATCATCATCGTGAATCAGCATCATCGCCAAGATCCGCCTCATCATCATCTCCATCGTCATCAACAGTATCATCATCATCCTCATCATCGTCGTCATCGTCGTCATCATCATCATTCGCATCATCATTATCATCATCACCATCACCATCAGCATCAGCAGCATCATCATCACCAGCATCATCGTCGTCATCGTCATCATCATCATTCACATCATCATCATTATCATTCACATCATCATCATCATCATCATCATCATCATCAGCAGCATCAGCATCAGCATCAGCATCATCATCATCATCATCATTATCATTATCAGCATTACCATCATCATCTCATCATCATCCTCATCATCATATTCGTCTCATGAGCATCATCCTGAGCGTGGTAGCCATCGCTCATGTGGGTCAGTCGGTGACCGAGGCCCTCATCGTCACCATCACTATCCCATCGCCACCACCAGCATCTTCATGTGCCCTCGTATTGCTCCTCCTCGCCTCCGATGCAGTGTTGTTAATCAGGAGGGGAAGAAACACACAGACACAATGAATCGTCGATTCCTTCGAACATATGGGACAATATGGGCAGTGAGGGGGAAGACAGAAACCCAGAAAATATGGGAAACTATGGGGAATCCTTTTTTTGTGTGTATTTATTTAATCGCTTCGCTCATTCCGCCGGCCCTCGAGCGCTCTATGGGGCCTCTTTGAGGACTCTTGGGGGCCTCTTTGGGGCCTCCTAGGGGCCTCTTGGGGGCCTCTTGGGGGTCTCTTGGGGCTCCTTGGCGGCGTCTTGGGCCCCCCTTGGGCCTCTTGGGTGGCTCTTGGGGGCCTCTTGGGGCGGGGTAGTCGAGTGCACCCCCCTCGGAGGCCACGATCCTCGTGAGGGGTGTCGAAAAAAGGCTCTCAAAACCATCTCTGATCCGACCCTGCCGGGGATCGCCCGGGGTACTTTTCGCCGGGGGACCCCCAGGGGCCGCCCCGCGCGCGCGAACTAGAAGTATTATTTTGCAGTTACCGGAGATCTTAGCACGCCTCTGGCCCGTTGGGCCGGCGAATTTATGTGTCCCAGGGCCCCTTCAGTTAAATGTGACATCGATCACGATCCCGATCATCATCGGCATCATCACAACCACGACAATCACTCCTCATCATGCCTCCCCTCGTCGTTCCTCCTCATCCTCGCCCTCCTCCCGTCTTGCCCTGTTCTCGTCTGGGCCCAGCGTCTGTCATGCCTGTGTTTTGCCGGATTTGCCTCCTCGGAGGCAGGCCGATCCACCCTCATATCTGACGTGGCCACAAAATTCCGTATCGTGAAAAATGACGAGCGGAGCCCTAGACCTCGTCTGTCTGATTATTTCTTTGGCTGGATCGATCTGTGATGACCCCAGGGCCCGAAACGGAGCGAAGACGCACGCTGTGAGGGCACGTTCCATGCTCCATGCTCGCCCACCCCTCTGCCCTCCCATCTTTGCGAATGCAACTCCTGGGAGGTCAAATTCTCACTTTGCCCTGGTGCGATATCGGGTTTTATCTGGCTCCACCGCGCTTAATCCTGGCTAGTCCAGCTTCATCCCGTCTAATCCCGCTTAACCCGCGGCCGAATCCGGCGTAGTGGCCCCCCAATTGGGCTTCACTCTCTCGAATCCTTCCGACGAAGACCTCCCAGTAGTTTGCCTCCTAAAATCTTCGGGAGGCGGGAGTGGCAGGCAGCGAGCGGTCGCGGCGGCACTGGCGCGATTGCGTGGCCGGGGCTGGCGCCAGTGTTTTTTTTGGCGCGGGCCCCTCACGGGGCGACGAGCGGCGCGAGACTCGGGCGGACGACGGTGGTTCCCGGGGGTCGAGCGAAATTCAGGGGCGACGATACAGTGGAGGCCCATGCCAAGAAACTCCCTGCTTGCCTCCAGGGTGCCCTGGTTTTCGATGGCTTTGCGATTTAAAGCGTGACGTTCCCCCCCCACACACGCACACACACACACACACACACACGCACACACACACACACACACACACACACACGCACACACAAAAACAAAAATGGACGTCCTGGCTGAATATGGTGTCCCAGGGGCTCGAGCTAAAATCAGGGGCAACCACAATAGTCGAAGAACAAACGGCATGACCATAAACTTTTGGCGCTCCGCGCGAATATCTTAGATCCGCGCGCCGCCCCTGGCGTTCGCCCGCCAGGGAGGGGGTCCAGCGCAGATCCGAGAAATCATCGCGGAGCGCCAGAAGTTTCTGCTTGTTCAATTTTCTCTCTTCCTAAATACGGGGCGATGGGCCGAGGGGGGGATGCATGAACCAGCAATGGCCCATTCATCGCCGATAGGGGGCTTGGTAACCCACCCCACCCAGGAACGTGCGGATTCGCAGCAGGGGGCCTATCGCCAGTCTATCGGCGATGTATTGCCGAGTGCAGCTCGATGTCTCCCCCCCCGAACTGGTCCCCTCTTATCGTTGCGCCCCTCAGACATGCTGTCTGGGCGATTTCGTGCACTGCTTTCGTTGTCATCCAGTTTGCAGCAGGGGCGGAGCGAAGCTGGCGCGAGGGAGAACCAACACAGAACGCACACGGAAAGCACGGCTTAGCTCGCGCCTTGTGGTGGTTCTGGGGTTGTGCGCGGTTCGAGTGGTCCGGCTGCGTCGCAATTGTTTGTGTTTCGGGGGCGTCCACGAGGGGGGCGATGACCAGGGCTGGGTGCTGCGGGGGGTGGTCCTGGCCCAATGTGCTGCCAGCTCTTCGCGCCACTCAGGGGCCATCTGGATCTGGTTGTCCAGGAGGGGTGCTCTGGAAGCCATCTGCGCCTCCCCGGCCACTTCTGGTAACAACCGATAAGGGGAGCAGGACATCGTGGCCGGGGCAATGGTATCTGGTACCCCCTTTGGTTTATTGGGCTGTCTTCTTCGTCTTCTTATTATCCTTACTTGTAGTAGTATTCGTCTTCTTAGTTTCCTTATTATTGCTATTACTGGTGTTGTGTTTCCTCTTCTTCTTCTTTCAGCACGTCCACCGCCCCCTGTCCCGCGTGCTGTTTGATCTGCGGCGCCCTGGGTCCAAGTTGCGGTGGAGCTGCAGCGGGGCGGCTGTGAAGCGAAGTGGGCACAGCTGCAAAAGGAAGGCAGGGGGGGAAAGGGGAGAAGGCCGCGGGCGGCTGAGGATCCCTCAGAGCGTGAAGCACTTCGGGTGGTGCCGGAGCAGGCTCGAGATCCGTCCGCGCACATGCCTCGGGCCATAATTTGCGAACCCCCTTATTGGACGCCCCGCTCGCGCCGGCTCGGTTCGGCGGCTGCTGCGTCGCTGCTGCGTCGCTGCTGCGTCGTCGCGCGCCTCGGGGCCTCCTCCTCATCCTCCCCCTCCTCGTCCTCCTCCTCCTCACCCTCCACCCCCTCCTCCTCCTCCTCCTCCTCCTCCCTCCCTCCTCCCACCTCCTCCTCCTCCTCCTCCTCCTCCTCCCTCCTCCTCCTCCTCCTCACCCTCCTCCTCCTCCTCCCTCCTCCTCCCTCCTCCCCCCCCCCCCTCCTCACCCTCCACCCCCTCCTCCTCCTCCTCCTTCCCCTCCTCCCCCTTCTCCCCCTGCCCCTCCTCCGCCTCCTCCTCCCCCTCCTCGTCTGGACCTGCCCTCGGGGTGCGCTCTGCCCAGAGCTATACCCTCGGGGTCCGCTCTGCTGAGGCGGGCGCGCTGCCTCGGCCGCGCCGGCCGCCGCGGGCCGGCGGCCGCTCGGCGCCGACGCGCGCGCGGCCGCGGGGGCGGCCTCGGCGGCGGGGTGCCACACGCCGGTTTGGCGGCTGGGCCCCGCGCCGTCGGGGGGAAGCGGCCCGGCGGGCCTGCCGCGAGCTCGCGGCCGCGGCCCCGCTGTCGGGCATGGCAGGGCCCTCCTCCTCTCCTTCCTCCTCGTCGACCTCCCCCTCCTCCCTCCTCCTCCTCCTCCTCCTCCTCCGACCTCCTCCTCCTCCTCCTCCTCCTCCCCTCCTCCTCCTCTCCTCCTCCTCCTCCTCCTCCTCCTCCTCCTCCTCCTCCTCCTCCTCCACCTCCTCCTCCTCCTCCTCCTCCTCCTCCTCCTCCTCCTCCCTCCTCCTCCTCCCTCCTCCTCCTCCTCCTCCTCCCTCCTCCCCTCCTCCTCCTCCTCCTCCTCCTCCTCCTCCTCCTCCTCCTCCTCCTCCTCCTCCTCCTCCTCCTCCTCCCTCCTCCTCCTCCTCCTCCTCCTCCTCCTCCTCCCCTCCTCTCCCTCCTTCTCCTCCTTCTCCTCCTCCCCTCCTCCTCCTCCCTCCTTCTCCTCCCCCATCCTCCTCCCTCCCTCCTCCTCCCTCCTCCTCCTCCTCCTCCTCCTGTGGCGGCCCTCGGGCAGCCGGCGCGGCCCAGGGGGGTCCGCAGAGGGGGCGGGGGCCTTCGCGGGAGGCTCAGGCAGCTCAGAAGGCCTCCTGGGGTCTGGACGCCCGAAATGGGTACGGAAAAAATGGGTACAATGCCCAACAGCAGTTCGCTGCTCATTTTGAACAGGACTCGCTGTCCGCGCCGCCGCGGCCTGTGTCCATTCGAGACAGGAGGCCGCCTGCCCAACAGCGGCCGCTGTTGGTTTGGGACAACATTTGTTGTTGGGCATTGTACCCATCCTTTCCGTGCCAATTTCGGGCGTCCAAACAGGTAAGGTTAGGTCGGGCCTGTTCCCCTACAGGGAGATTTTGGACGAAACATAAGAAATCCCCAAAACATGTTCAAAAGATGCCCCCAACTACTAAAAAAATGTCCCCTTTTTTCCACTACTGTTGGATAGTCCCCCTGAGAGGGACAAGCCCGACTTAAGGGTAAGGAGACCCGGTCAGTGGTAGGGCCCCGGAGCCCCTGAATTGGCCAGGATCACTAAACCAGGTCTGCCGTGGCTGGTGTTTTTTCGGGTGGTGGCAGTTCCGGTCAGTGGAACGGGGCCTCCGGGGGGGGGCGTCCCCCAGAACACATTCTTAAACCAGTTCCCACTAAGCCCAGTTCTGCCAACGCCCGACCTTTGTCGGAGGAGGACAAGATACCGTTGGTACTGCTCCTCGAGCGTGGCTTCGTGGCCCTCCCTCCTCCTCCTTCTCCTCCTCCTCCTCCTCCTCCTTCTCCTCCTCCTGCCTCCTCCTCCTCCCTCCTCCTCCTCCTCCTCCTCCTCCTCCTCCTCCCCCCTCCTTCCTCTTCCCTCCTCCCCCCTCCTCCGCCTCCGCCTCCTCCGCCTCCGCCTCCTCCCTCCTCCGCCTCCTCCCTCCTCCTCCCCCCTCTTGCGCCCCCTCCCTGCCCTGCGTGGAGCACGACCCCCGCCTCGTCGACAGCCTCGAGCTCGAGCTCCCTCTGCTCCTCGGGTGCCCGCGCGGCCGCCGCGGGCCGTCGCGCCCTCCTCTGCGCGCGGGGTGTGCCCGCGCGGCGCTGGCCCTGGCCAGGCCTTCGCGGCGCCCTGCTCGCTGCAGTTACAGTGGGGGCGCGCATCAAGAAACCATCTGCTTTTCGTCAGGGTACCCTGGGTTTCTTCGCTCCTCGCGCTTCGCGATGACTTTCCGCAGCCGTTGAAGGATCTGCTGCGTTCAGGGTGCTCCAGGTTTCCCCTCAGGTGCACCTCGCGCACGGGTTCTCAGGATTGGGTTTCTTGCGAGGGTTTCTTGCGGCCGCGCCCGCACTGTAAGCCGGGCCTGTCCCCCTACAGGGAGATTTTCGACGAAAACAGTGGGACTAGTTTTTGAGTGTTTTCCTGACCATGTTGGAGCATTTTGGGGGTACTTTTTTTTTCGTCGGAAATCCCCCTGTAGGGGGACACGCCCGACTCAAGGCCAGGCTTTCGCGGCGCCCTGCTCGCTACAGGCGGTCGGCGTCGAGCAGCGGCGCAGCGTCCTGGCTTGCTTAGAGGCCTACCGCAGGATGTCCTGAGAACCTTTTGTGGTTAGCGCGGCACGTGGTTAGAGCACTTCTGGCTGAGGCTGTCTTGCTTTCACCCTTCCGGCTCCAGCTTCTCAGCACATAGTGGCTTGTCCTTCGATGCGTTCCGTTGCAGGCCTGTAGGACTGCCGGGACGGTCGGTCCCTGCTGAAGATCACGTACCATTGGTGCTCCTCGCCTCCCTGATCATCGCCCTGTTCGGGGGGGTCTGCCGCTGTCGTTCGCCCAGGGAGGGGGGGGGCTGCACGGCCGCCCCTGCTGCGCACTGCTTCCGCGCGAGCTCCGCCGAGAGACGGGGCGTGGGCGGGAGATTTGGTGGCGGGAGCCCGTGCCCCCACCCTTCCCTCGTTTCCCTCCTTTTCGGCCTCGTACGAGGCCCTCGTCGCCACTGCTCACCACCCACCAAGCCACCCCAACCCAACCCGAAGGCTCAGATTTACCCTCGATTTCCAGTGGGGGGGAGGGTCGGGAAGCATCGAAAACAGAGTGGGAACCCTTACCCCCCCAACCCGAAATTCGGGTCTTCGGGATGGGTCGGGGTGGTCTGGTAGGTAGTCAACTGCTGGATCCGCTTCGACATTCTGGTCAGAACGCACCCCAGGAGAGGGCCATGGAGTAGCGGTAGCAGTACCTCTGCGATTCCTTCTTGCCCCCCCCCCCCCGCGGAGGCCCAATTTCGTGGAGAGCGCCAAGAAGACCGTCAACGACATGAGCAGGGACGGCGTCGGCAGGCCCGCCGTCGCCACGAAGCAAGCGGCGCGGCGCCTGACTCTGCGCACGAAAGGTCGTTTTTTGTGCGGTGGCAGCTCATGGGAGCACTGGTATGTCCTTGCAATGGCGCCTGCAGGGTGTTTTGCGTGCGCGCGCGTCTGGTAATCGATGAGCCGCTGGTTTCGCATCGGGCAGTGCAGGTTTAGCGTGGGCTGGGGTAGGCTAGCGTCTGCCAGCATCGGTCCGCAAAGACCCAGCAAGATGGCATGGGGCGGGTCCATGAGTTACCACAAAGGTGTCCTGGGGGACGAAATCCTGAGGTGTGTCACCGTTTCTGGGTTTCCAGGGTTTTCCAAGGACTCTGGGGCTGGAGGGGTTAGGAGCAGGAGAGCAAACTGTCGAGCCACACGGGCGGCTCGGGCGGGCGGGCCCAGACGGCCGGGTCGAGCGCGCGGGCCGCGGAGGCAGCAGTCCCACATCAATCGCGGGGACATCATCTCGTGGAAACCCAGAGCGAAATCGTGATTCCCGATTGTAAAAGGGCGATGCGTCTCAACAAATCGCGAGGACGTCCCACGCGTGAGCGCGATCCCTGGAAGCATTGTGAGGCAGTCCCGCGCGGGAGCACGATTCTTTCTTCAATAGACCTGTGAGGGAGTATCAGGCGGGAGCCGTTATTGGTGTAGTTCGGGGGCCAGCAACCCATTCTGAGGTTCAATTCTTCCCTCGCACTAAGCAGGGTGCGAGCCCCGGCAGAAACGTCGTGATTGAAACCATGCAAGATGATACGGACGCGCGGGCAATAATATGTATTCGGTAGATATGAAAATGCAGCAGCACCACCAAAAACAACAGCCGCCCTCTTCGACCTCGACCGTATCTCCCTTGGGGGCAAGCTTGTTTTCTTGACCTGCCACGCGTAGCTGGCGCAGCCTCAAAAACACGGGAAGGGAGGGGGGAGGGACGGACAAACGGGGAGGGAGAAGGATGGAGCACCGCACGAGAGAGGTCACCAGGAAAGGATAAGGAGTCACCAGCCACCAAACCACCCCAACCCAACCCGTAGGCTCCGATCTGCCCTCCACTTCCAGTCGGGGGGGGGGGGTCGGGGAACATTGAGAAAAAAAACGCGTGGAACCCGTACCCCCCCCCACCCCCCAAACCCGAAATTCGGGTCTTCGGGTTGGGTTGGGGTGGACTGGCAGGTAGTCGGGGAGCGTGAGAGCAAGCGGCACGACGACACGGGCGAGGCGGGCGGCGCGCACCTCGACGGACGGGTCCAGCGGGCGGGCCCAGGCACGGTTTCGGTCGAGCGCGCGGGTCGCTCAAGCGTCAACTCTTCCTCCTCCTCCTCCTCCTCCTCCTCCTCCTCCTCCTCTGCATGGTCTCAAGCGATTGCGCGATGCCCAAGTGCACCGTGAGGAGGTCCAGAGCGAGAGCCTGATTCTTGAGTGTCGAGGGCTGGGCGTCATAATGAGTTAGTTGTAGAGAGGCTCCGCTCGCGGGCGCGACTCCTGCATGAGTGGAGCCCCGCGCGGGAGCACGACTGCGAATGAGCTGAGTGGAAGTATTGGGCGTGAGCCGTTGCAGTTGTAAAGCCCGTGTTGAGGGCCATGTTGTATCTTGTAAGAAACAGGGAGCGAGTCAAGGGATGGGCACGTCAATCAAGATAGCGCCATGGGCTCCGCAGGGGGGGATCATCAATACATGGTCTGGAGAAGTGAGACATCAACCATGCTTCTCGGTTGATACGTCTTCACAAAGTATTGAAAAAATCGCGCTCTCGCTTTTGACCCCCTTGCCACTTACATACAAACGAATTGCGCTCTCGCGTGGGACGTCCTCGCAATGTCTTCAGGCGCCGCGCCTTCGACACTCAAGAACCACGCTCTCGCTTTAAACTTCCTTAAGGTTCACTTGGGAATCGCGCTATCCCCCGAAATGTGTTCTGGTCGCCTTCCTCTTCCTGTTTCAGAGGTTGCTCGGAGATCGAGACGGCGGGTATCGAGGGTTTGGGATAGAGATGTTGATTGACACGTGAGCAGATAAGAGCGAACCGTCTTAAACTGATTGTTTGCGGGGCTCGCCCCCAGCTGTTTTCAAGGGACAGTCTTGCGCCTCAGACTGTGCCCTGGTCCCCGGGCGCTCACCTGAGGCTTCCTCACAATTCATTCATCAATCGCTTTCTCGGCGATCTGGCATTACCCTCTCGCTCGGGACCCCCTCATACTTTACTCAGAAGCCGCGC
This sequence comes from Prorocentrum cordatum, assembly GCA_963575745.1. Classification (NCBI taxonomy): domain Eukaryota; class Dinophyceae; order Prorocentrales; family Prorocentraceae; genus Prorocentrum; species Prorocentrum cordatum. Next base: position 89,648 of record CAUYUJ010017124.1, on the reverse strand, counting down.
TCTGGCCTGGAGCTTCCTTGCCGTCTCCTCTTGCCAATCCCTGTTCCTGCTCCCTCTCATCATCCATCTTCTCCCGTTATCCCGCTTGCCCCCTTCCCCTCTCCATCCTTCCCTCCGCGCCCTTCATCCACGCCCCCCATTGTCCATTGATGTTGCTCCCCCTGCGTTTTTAAAAGGCTGCGCCACTGACACGAGGCAGGGAAGGAAGACGCCTCCTGTCGTGTGCCCATGCCGTTTCCTCAGTCGGAGTGCCTCTCCCGGGCCCGCCCTCCTGTTGTTCGGCAAAGGGAGAGCCCTGCGCCTCGTAGTCGCTCGTTGCCCCCCTGGTTGATACTAGAACTGCTATGCAGAAATCCTCCTCTTCCTCCTCCAACTCCCCCCCCTCCTCCTCCTCCTCCTCCTCCTCCTCCTCCTCCTCCTCCTCCTCCTCCTCCTCCTCCTCCTCCTCCTCCTCCTCCTCCTCCTTCCCATCGTTGATCCCACAGCCTATACAGAAGTCTTGCTTCCCTGCGACCTAGAACCGCGCTCTCGCCCGAGCCGTCCTCACAACTCAGCACACGTCGATTTCGTAGCGCTCTGGCATTGCTCTCTCGCTCGGGACCTCGTCATCTACTCTACTTAAGATGTGCGCCCTCGCCTGCGGCATCCTTGCCGTCCCCTCTTGCTACTCCTTCTCCGAAATCCCCCGCGTCCCATTTTTCCCTCCATCCCTTCCTCCAGTTCCTTGCTCCTGGTTTTCTCCCTTTTCTATTATTTCTGTGTTTCCTGTCGTAAGGGCTGTGCCACTTCCACGCTTCAGGGGAGGAAGCTATACCCCCCAAAGGGGGTACGATCAAAGACAAACGGCTTTGGTATCGAGGGTGTGGGCTATACATGTAAAATGGTACGCGAAGATGTAATAAAGAAACCGTATCACAATGTTTGTTGCTGTTGGTGTTGAATTCTGATTTCTATCCCAAAGAACGAGTATTGTTGACCCCCCGGCTCTGGTGCCCATAGCTCGTTTTCCCAACCATCATGTGGTGTTGGATCTTCGTTTGAACGAGACAGTGCCCCGCGTCACGTTCCCCGCCTTCCTCCTCCCCTTCCTCCTCCTCTTCCTCTACAATTGCACAACATGGATATTACTCTCCTCTCACCTGAGTCTGTGCAGAAGATGGCCGCACCGTTCCGAGAATTTGTTTTTACACGGGATTGTTGGGAGTTTGGTTTTCATTTGTGTTTTTGCTAATCCGATTATCTTCGGTCCTTCTAAAGGTTGTTCCCGTTGCAGCCCTGGCCCCATTTCTGCGCCTCTAGTCGTTCCAAGTCGTGCTACCGCTGCATCGTTTTCAGGAAGGATCAGGCCGGAGCCCCTTTCTGTTTTGAGAAGGCGATGCCGCTACCATTGAGTCCTCTGGTGCCATGCCATGGCGTGCAATGCGCTGCTGTGTTCTGTACCGCTGTGCGATGCCATGATTGGCGTTGCTCTGCTTTGTGAAGCAATTCTCCGCTACGGAATTCCACGCCATGCATTCACAAGGTATGTTCCGCCGTTCGCTTCCCGCCATTCTATGCCGTGGTCTACCATCCATCGCGTACCTGCTCGGAATCGCTGTTTTGCTCGGCATTCGGTGGTGCGAAAAGAGATGGTATCTGCGCCATGGTATGGGATGGGAGGGAGTGGTATGACTTCAGGTGTTACGCGAGCGCACCTAGCTTGCATCCTCCCCCTCCTTCTCCTGTCTCTGCTTTCCGCGTGCCCATTTCGGCACACCCTTCACACGACGTTCCTTCCATCTCACCCGCTCTCCATTCTCGAACCTATCCTCCTCGTGCACCCCCCATTCCTTTGCCGCTCTCTCCTTCTCCTCTGTCCTCTTATATGTTCAACGACTGTCCGCCTCTCTCCCCTAATCAGGTTCCGCGTGCCTGATGAACTCCCGCGCGTTGCTTTTCCAAGTCAGAATCCCCCCATCGTGGATTTCCAGTGTGTGTGTGTGTGGATTCGCTATCGGGATGGCCAGTGGTTGTGGTTCGGGATGGCGCTCTGACCCCGGCGCATGCTGCATTTCTTTCATTTCACACCTTATTCGGTTGCGTGCGACGGGGGGCGTGGTCAGCAAGGCGGCATGACTCGAGAGGCGCATACGCCATTTCGCCGCCCCCCCCTCCGAAATGAGGACGGACAAATGTACTATGTGTTCAATGGGTTGCGCCCGATTGTGCTAAAAAGCGCACGGGTATAACGAGGCTCGACGTGATGCCAGGAGGAAGCAGTGAGGCAAGAGGCTGCCGTCGTGCCCTGTGCTGGGGTCCGCGGTGGGGCGGCCCCGACTCGTGGCAGGCGTGGCGCGCATGGCTCTTTAGGGGCAGGTGCCCTTTCGCAAGCCCTCCTGCCTGCTTAGTGTGCTGGGCATGTATTCCACAACCACCACCATACATTGGAGGGGGAGGGGTTCCTCCTCCCCCTCTCCTTCCTCCTCCTCACCCTCCACCCCCTTCCCCCCTCCAACCCATGGTGGTGGTGGTGGAAAACAGGCCCATATAGTGAGCCGCCCTCCTCACCCCGCCCTCCTTGACGTCGCCCTCCCCGCCCTCCTCGCTGCCAGCCGACAGCTGCTCGGCACGAGACCGCTCCTCCTCCTCCTCCTCTTGGTCTCCTCAGCGCCTCCCATTGCTCGGCGGAGCGTCGACCACGTTTGCGCGAGCGCCTGTTGATCTGGGACGGTGCTGTCTTGTGCCTGTGTGATTGTGTGCGTGGTTGGGTGGGTGGCTTGCAGACTTGCCGCGGTGTCTCACACGGAAGCCACTTCGTGGAGATCGCGTGCCGCCACCGTGCACCCGTCGTTGGGAGTCGGCGGCGCGTCCGAGGACATTTGTGTGTGTGTGTGTGTGCGTGTGTGTGTGTGTGTGTGTGTGTGTGTGTGTGTGTGTGTGTGTGTGTGTGTGTGTGTGTGTGTGTGTGCGTGCGTGCGTGCGCGCGCGCGCGTGCGTGCGTGCGTGCGTGCGTGTGTGTGTGTGTGTTTGTGTGTTTGTGTGTGTGTGTGTGTGTGTTTGAGTGCGGCGGCATTTTCGGTAATCTGGGAACTGTGCTTGTTCTGTTTTGTGGAGGCTTTATTCTCCCCACGTGAGCACTTCTCTCCCAAAGCCTCTGACGTCGTGTCCCTTGTGCACGGCGCGGGCCTCCTGGAGCTGTGGATCGTCGACCCTCCACCTTTGAACCATGATCCTCGACTCTCGATCCCGAATCCTTGGTCCTCGATCGTCTACGCTCGACCCTACAGGACCCCGATCCTCGACTTCTTGATCCTTGAGCCTCGATCCTGGATCCCTGCACCTCGACCCCCGATCTCCCAACCCTGGGCCCTCGAGCCCTCGGGGCCTCCAGCCTCGACCCCCGGGCCTCGAAGCCCGAGGCTCCAACCCCGACCCTCGACCCCTGACCTTCCAGGAGGGCTCACAGAACAGCACCAGGACGTCGACGTCCTGCTTCTTGGTCGAGGGTCTGAGGCAGTCCAGAAGATAGATCTACAGGTCTGGAGTGCTAGTTTTTTAGCTGGACGGTCAGGGTTCCCCCCCCCCCCTCGCCGCCGAACGCCCGGGCTCCGGCTCGTGGGCACCAGGAGCGGCCTCCAGCCGCCGACGTGCCGTGGGAGCCTCCGCCCAGTCTTGCCGCGGCGCCTGGCACGCGCGCTGCCTCCCGAGGCCCCCCCCCCTGCGGGCCCGGAGGCGCCCGAGGGGCAGCTCGGCGAGGGAACTCTGGCTCAGGCTGGCCCGAGCGGCTCCCGACGCCTCTCGCTCTCTGTGTGATCGTGCACCGCGCCCGCTCCCCGCCCGCCATGTCGAGCCACGGGGTCCAGGGCACGCACCCGGTGCCGGCGGCGGCGCCGAGGATGGCCAGGCGCCTGCGCGCGCGGCTCAGGCAGGCGGACGAGCGCTCAGCCTGCGCCGCCACCGACGCGACGGACTTCCAAGAAGAAGCCAAGCGCAAGAGACAAAGACATACCGTCACCCCCTCGCCCGCTTTCCCCCTGTTCGGGCCTCCTGGGAGGCCATCGTCGCCACCGCTGGATTCGCCTCGAAGTCCTGGTCAGAACGCACCCCGGGAGGGGCCCGTCGGGGGCAGAGGTATCGGCATCTGCTGGTTTCTCCCCAGGACTCCTCGGGTGACTCCGTGGACACGCCCAGGGACCTGGTGGACGCCTTCTCCCGTGGCTCGGTGAACCACCACAAGGGCCAGTGCACGCCGTGCCGCAGCAACGGGAGCGGCGCTCCGTGCCCGCGCGGCGCGAGGTGCGATTGCTGCCACTTCTACCACGGGCCGGAGAAGTTCCTCGCCATGAAGCGCTTCGCCGCCAAGCCGAGGCAGCAGCACCGCACCCGCGCGGATCCGGAGGGCGGGTGGCCCACCGCACCCGTCGTCTGTGAGGCGCCGCGGCCGACGCAGCAGCACGAGAAGGCGTGCGCCTCCGGCTGGCCAGGGACGTTCCTGCCAGCCGTGGGGGCCGCCATCGGTCACCTGAGCCCCCAGCAGCTGGAGGCGGTGCTCATGGAGGCGGCGCCAGACTACTACGAAGACTGACGTGGGCGCGCGGTGGCTTTACGCAGGCCGCCCGCGATGGTCGCCCCGGCAGCGGTGCGCGCCGCACTCGCGCGCGCGTGTCCAATGACACAGATCGAAGAAGAAAAAGCACCATAAGCATGAACTTTTGGCGCTCTGCGCGGATTTCTTGGATCCGCGTTGACCCCTCCCCCCCCCACTCTGGCGGCGATTTCGGCGCCGCCCCTGGCGCGCTCCGCGCGACGGGGAGGCGGGCCCAGCGCGGATCCAAGGAACCCGCGTGGAGCGGTAAAAGTGTATGTTTATTGCGTTTGTTCCCTCACCATCTTTGGTGTCGCGAGCATCACAGAGCAACGTTTCGTATTTTCACTTAGACAAGCAGGTATCAGCCAATACATCGACGCCAACTCAGCAATCCCCTAGTCTGCGGGCTTGCTGACTCATGGCTCCCACTGCCAACACCTTCGCGGCATGTGCGTATAGTCTTCGGCCCTGCTTGGGGGGCAGCTCGCTTGTTACACGAAACATGCGATTGCTACCCCGTTCTTGAGTCACAGACTCTTGTCCTGGTGCCTGTAGCCTCGGGTGCCACGACTTGCTTTGAGCCTGGGTGTCGCCAGCAGTGTCCTTGGCCCAAGGTGCCCATCCAGGATTTCTGTGGAGGCCCCTGCGGCCTACAGAGCACCCCGCACGATGCCCAGAGGTCCCACAGTGACGAGGAGCTGGAGACGCCTGGGGCCAGGGGCACCGTGAGCGACCGCCGTGGAGCAATTGGGTGGAGGTGCTGGCTAGAGGGTTTCTCCGAAGGGCTTAGGCGACCCGTCCTCCTCCTCCTCCTCCTCCTCCTCCTCCTCCCCTCCTCCTCCTCCTCCCTCCTCCTCCTCCTCCTCTCCTCCTCCTCCCCCTCCTCCTCCATCTCCTCCCCCCCCTCCCCCTCCCCTCCATCTCCTCCTCCCCCTCCCCCTCCTCATTCTCCTCCTCCATCTCCTCCTCCTCCTCCTCCTCCTCCTCCTCCTCCTCCTCCTCCTCGGGTCGCCTACTGCCCCGGGGTAAAGCGTGCAGTGCAGGCACAGTTGTCGACCAACAGTGCTGGTTTTTCGGGGTCCGGAGCCGTCGCCTTCGGCGAGGGCAGTGAGGGAAAGGCTTCAGTTCGGGCTGCCCCCGCCGCCCGAGAGAGGGAAGTTGCGTGGAAGATGATCCCATTGAGCGCACGAGCGCTTCGTTTTTGCAGCTCGCCTGCCGTTCTTGAGTCCGCGAGGCGCACAGGGAGCGAGTCTGATCCCCGCAGTGGCGGTCGGACGAGGGCAGGAGGAGTGGGGGAGGAGGAGGATCGGAGGAGCGTCATTCGAGACAACGGCATGGCTGTCAGCAGCACCCACAGAAGGGATGCCTGCTCGCCCAGAGAATGGATACTCTCGGGTTGCTCGCGCAGCCCGAGAGAATGAAATCGTGTCGAGAGGTTCATGCCATTGAGCGGATGGAATCCAACACCAAACTCCGCACATCCATTTGGAGCGCTCAATATGTGTTGCCAGGGCAGTCGACACGCGATAGTGGACGTCGACAGAGCTCAGAGGGGGATGCGTGCTGGCCTGTTGTCTGGGATACTGCGAGGCGCACTCTCCGAGCAACTCCGGTCCCAGTGCGGCGGTCAAAGGAAGACATGAAGAGGCAGTGAGGAGGAGGAGGAGGAGGAGGAGGAGGACCTCCGAGAGGAGGAATAGGGCGGATACGAGGAGGAGCGATCGTGTCAAGTTTTTCCTCGAGCTCTGGCGAGTGCCCTTCTCGTGGGCTGGCATGCTCTGTAGCTCCGTTGCGGATGCGCCGACCGCCGAGACCGCCCCGCCAGCGTTCGCGCCAAGGTCATGGGCGCGGCACGTGACTTGCTTCCTGGCTCCAGCTAGGATTAAAACCCGCACGCCAGCCAACGTATCACCTGGTCGTGTGCCCGGCCCGTGCTGCGTATGCGCAGCTGGGGCGCCTGAAGAGTAGAGGCTGGAGAGGGGGGGGTGGGGGCGGTGTTCGCACATCATAGAGACCCGTGGGGGTAAGAGGAGTGGGAGCAGGAGAACTGCTGGGACATCTATGTCTCTCCGTCTCTTCGTGGACAGGCGTACCTTCTGCCATCGCTTTGAGCACGACAGACTGAGATCGAGGCGCTGGCAGAGATGGGCAGTGAGGCAGCTGAGCTCGATGCTCGCAACCTCAGGCTCCAGTCTCGATCGAAGAAAGTGGCCAGGCTTCCTCATGTGCCAACACGGCGCACATGGCTCCAGTTCGGGCTGCTCTCGCCGCCCCACACAATGACTTTTTCGCCTGGGAACGTGCTCTCACGGAGCGCATGGGACCCCTCACCCAGTAGTTTCTCAAGTCATCGAGGCGCATGCCGAATCCGATCCCCAGTGTGGCGGTCTGAGGAGGACGGAAGGAGGAGGAGGGGGAGGGAGGAAGATGAAGATGCCAGCGGAGACGACGTTCAGACGGCGCGCGAACTGCCAAGCTCGACCTGCCGTGCAGGTTTTCTTCTGGCGGCTCCAGTTCGGGCTGCCCCTGGCGCCCCAGAGAGGGAGATCGCGTGGAGGATCTCATTTTAGCGCCTTGGATCCGACACCCAGCTTCGCACATCCGTGCGTAACGCTTCGTTTTTTGCAGCTCGCCTGCCGTTCTTGAGTCCGCGAGGCGCACAGGGAGCGAGTCTGATCCCCGCAGTGGCGGTCGGACGAGGGCAGGAGGAGTGGGGGAGGAGGAGGATCGGAGGAGCGTCATTCGAGACAACGGCATGGCTGTCAGCAGCACCCACAGAAGGGATGCCTGCTCGCCCAGAGAAGGGATACTCTCCGGTTGCTCGCGCCGCCCAAGATAATGAAATCGTGTCGAGGATTTTTTATGCCACTGAGCCGATGGAATCCAACACTAAGCTCCGCACATCCATGTGGAACAGTCAATATGTGTTGCCAGGGCAGTTGACACGCGATAGTTGCCGTCGGCAGAGCTCAGAGGGGGATGCGTGCTGGCCTGTTGTCTGGGATACTGCGAGGCGCACTCTCCGAGCAACTCCGGTCCCCAGTGCGGCGGTCAAAGGAAGACAGGAAGAGGCAGTGAGGAGGAGGAGGAGAAGGAGGAGGAGGAGGAGAAGGACCTCCGAGAGGAGGAATAGGGCGGATACGAGGAGGAGCGATCGTGTCAAGTTTTTCCTCGAGCTCTGGCGAGCGCCCTTCTCGTGGGCTGGCATGCTCTGTAGCTCCGTTGCGGATGCGCCGACCGCCGAGACCGCCCCGCCAGCGTTCGCGCCAAGCGTCGCGCCAAGGTCATGGGCGCGGCACGCGACTTGCTTCCTGGCTCCAGCCAGGATTAAAACCCGCACGCCAGCCAACGTATCACCTGGTCGTGTGCCCGTGCTGCGTATGCGCAGCTGGGGCGCCTGAAGAGTAGAGGCTGGAGAGGGGGGGGTGGGGGCGCTGTTCGCACATCATAGAGACCCGTGGGGGTAAGAGGAGTGGGAGCAGGAGAACTGCTGGGACGTCTATGCCTTTTCGTCTCTTCGTGGACAGGCGTACCTTCTGCCATCGCTTTGAGCACGACAACTGAGATCGAGGCGCTGGCAGAGATGGGCAGTGAGGCAGCTGAGCTCGATGCTCGCAACCTCAGGCTCCAGTCTCGATCGAAGAAAGTGGCCAGGCTTCCTCATGTGCCAACACGGCGCACATGGCTCCAGTTCGGGCTGCTCTCGCCGCACCACACAATGACTTATCGTCTGGGAATGTGGTCTCACGGAGCGCATGAGACCCCTCACCCAGTAGTTTCAAGTCCGCGAGGCGCATGCCGAATCCGATCCCCAGTGTGGGGGTCTGAGGAGGACGGAGGAGGGGGGGAGGGAGGAAGAGGAGGATGCGAGCGGAGACGACGCTTAGAAGGCGCGAGCTGCCGCCTTTAGGTGTGCTCCCACACGTGCTACTTATCAATCTGATCCGGCGGGGTGGAGGACGGGCTAGTCGGGAAGTGGTGGTGGGTTCATTCTCGCGGTGTGCATGGCCGTGGCGCTCCTTGCTCCGCTGGACTCAGGCATCTGTCCGAGTCAGGGCCTCGGGCTAGCCTAACGCGCGGCGGCGAATACCACAAGTCAAGGGCGTGGGGCACGAGGCATCGAGCCACGAGTATGTTTTCTTAGTTAGCTGCCCTCTTTTGTCTGCCCAGCCGAGACGCAACGACGTATCGAATGGCCATCGGCACATTCCGCCACCTGACCTGGGCCGTTGGTCAGAGGCTTTTGTTGATGCCTCCCAGGATCTCTCGGGATGCCTCTCGGGGGCCTGGTTTTTGGGCTGGTTGGGGGCCTCTTGGCATGGTTCCTCTTGGAACCCTATTGGGGCGTCCTGGTGGAGCTTCGTTGGGGCATGTTCGCCGTGGTGCACACGCACTGCGGTGCACGCAGAAGCGCTACCATTTCCTGCCCGCCCCATTCCTCCACATTATTTTTTGCATTCTTGTTTACTGGCGCCGTGGTGCACGCAGGGGGCATGGCGTGCACGGACGTCGTGTGCTCAAAGTGCACAAGAAAATCAACTATAGCCGGAGTTCAGTATCCCCAAGCAGGGTTTTTAGACCCACTGCGGTTTCCAAGGTCGATTGCGTGTCCGTCCAGTGCGGGCTGGCATGGCATGTTAAAACATGCCTCCTCCTCCTGCTCCTCCTCCTCCTGCTCCTCCTCCTCCTCCTCCTCCTCCACCTCCTCCACCTCCTCTTCAACCCGAACGGCATCTCGGAGCCCAGAGTTGCGAGGATGTCTCCAGCGTAACGGGCTGGACCACCTCGCGCGCGGCATCTCGGACCCCAGAGTTGCGACAATGTCTCGGGCGAAACGTGCTGCGAGGAAGTCTCAGGCGAAACGGGCCGGACCACCTCGAGCGCGGCGTCTCAGAGCTCCGAGTTGCGGGGGCCTCCTGGGGCCTCCTGGGACCTCCTGGTGACCTCCTGGGGCTTCCTCCTGGGCCTCCTGTGGCCTCCTGGACCCCACCTGGGGCTTCCTGAAGCCTCTTGGGGCTCCCAGGGGGGGATATCTAACATGTGGCCGTCGGGGCCCCCCAAAATGAGGGGGGGGGGCACAAGAGCAGGAAAAATCAACGAATCGACACCGGATGTGTATTAACTGGACACGTTCTGATAGGGGGCCTCCTGGGGCCTCCTGGGAGCCTCCTGGGAATCTCCTGGGGACCCCTGGGGCCTGTCCTGGGCGTCCTGCGGCCTCCTGAAGCTCTCTGGGGCCTCCTGGGAGCTACATGTGGTCTTCTGGGCCTCCAGGCTGGACCACCTCTTGCGCAGCATCTGAGAGCTCAGAGTTGCGAGAATGTCTTGTGCGAAACGGGCCCGACCACCTTGCGCACGGCATCTCAGAGCTCAGAGTTGCGAGGATGTCTCAGGCGAGATGGGCCGGACCACCTCGCGCAGGGCATCTCGGAGCCCAGAGTTGCGAGGATGTCTCCAGCGTGACGGACTGGACCACCTCGCGCGCGGCATCTCGGACCCCAGAGTTGCGACGATGTCTCGGGCGAACCGTGCTGCGAGGAAGTCTCAGGCGAAATGGGCCAGACCACCTCGAGCGCGGCGTCTCAGAGCTCCGAGTTGCGGGGGCCTCCTGGGGCCTACTGGGGCCTCCTGGGGACCTCCTGGGGCTTCCTCCTGGGCCTCCTGTGGCCTCCTGGACCCCACCTGGGGCTTCCTGAAGCCTCTTGGGGCTCCCAGGGGGGGATATCTAACATGTGGCCGTCGGGGCCCCCAAAATGGGGGAGAGGGGGGGGCCACGAGAGCAGGAAAAATCAACGAATCAACACCGGATGTGTATTAACTCGACACGTTCTGACAGGGTGCTTCCTGGGGCCTCCTGGGAGCCGTCTGGGAATCTCCTGCGGACCTCTGGGGCCTGTCCTGGGCGTCCTGCGGCCTCCTGGAGCTTTCTGGGGCCTCCTGGGGCTCCCAGGGTCCCAGGGAGGATATGTAACATGTGGTCTTCTGGGCCCCCAGGCTGGACCACCTCTTGCGCGGCATCTGGGAGCTCAGAGTTGCGAGAATGTCTTGTGCGAAACAGGCCGGACCACCTTGCGCACGGCATCTCAGAGCTCAGAGTTGCAAGGATGTCTCAGGCGAGGCGGGCCGGACTACCTCGAGCGCGGCGTCTCAGAGCTCCGAGTTGCGGGGGCCTCCTGGTGCCTACTGGGGCCTCCTGGGGACCTCCTGGGGCTTCCTTCTGGGCCTCCTGTGGCCTCCTGAACTCCACCTGGGGTTTCCTGAAGCCTCTTGGGGCTCCCAGGAGGGATATCTAACCTGTGGCCGCTTGGGCCTCTCAAAATGGAGGGGGGGCACAAGAGTTGGAAACAGCAACGAATCGGCACTGGATTTGTATTAACTTGACACGTTCTGATAGGGGGCCTCCTGGGACCTCCTGGTGACCTCCTGGGAATCTCCTGGGGACCCCTGGGGCCTGTCCTGGGCGTCCTGCGGCCTCCTGGAGCTTTCTGGGGCCTCCTGGGGCTCCCAGGGTCCCAGGGAGGATATGTAACATGTGGTCTTCTGGGCCCCCAGGCTGGACCACCTCTGCGCAGCATCTGAGAGCTCAGAGTTGCGAGAATGTCTTGTGCGAAACAGGCCGGACCACCTTGCGCACGGCATCTCAGAGCTCAGAGTTGCGAGGATGTCTCAGGCGAGACGGGCTGGACCACCTCTTGCAGTGCATCTCAGAGCTCAGAAGTTCGAGGATGTCTCAGGCGGGCTCCCAGGGTCCCTCAGAGTTGCGAGAATGTCTTGTGCGAAACAGGCCGGACCACCTTGCGCACGGCATCTCAGAGCTCAGAGTTGCGAGGATGTCTCAGGCGAGACGGGCTGGACCACCTCTTGCAGTGCATCTCAGAGCTCAGAAGTTCGAGGATGTCTCAGGCGAAACGGGCCGGACCACCTCTCGCGCGGCATCTCCGAGGTCAGAGTTTCTAGGATGTCTCAGGCGAAACGGGCTGGACCACCTTGCGCAGGGCATCTCAGAGCTCAGAGTTTCGAGGATGTCTCAGGCGAAACGGCCCGGACCACCTCTTGCAGTGCATCTCAGAGCTCAGAGTTTCGAGGATGTCTCAAGCGAAACGGCCCGGACCACCTCTCGCGCGGCGTCCCGGAGCGCAACTTTTTGAGGATGTCTCAGGCGAAACGGCCAATCCCTGCCAACTCAGAAACGAGAGTTGTGAGGATGTCTCAGGCGAAACGGCCCAGACCATCAAATTTTTGTGAGGATGTCTCTGCTCCGACTTCCCTCGGCCGGAGTTAGCTTCTATTACAACAGCACCCCGTTCAGAAAGCTGTTCGGGGAATAATCACAATCATCTCGCGTGTTGAATTTGATAAGATCGGCCGCCCCCACAATATTGCAAAGGCCTTACGGCCGGCGCCGCCGACCCTGAAGACGGCGACGACGAGAACGACGAGGATGTTGAGGAGCAGGTTGCGGAGGACGGACGCTAGGGAAAAGGAGGGGCGAGGAGGAGGGGGAGGAGGAGGAGGAGGAGGAGGAGGAGGAGGAGGAGGTGCGATGGGGGGAGGAGGAGGACGAAGAGGGGGGAGAGGGACGAGGAGGGGAAGACGAGGAGGGGGAGAGGGGGGAGACCGAGGCGAGCAGGGACGCATTTGCAGGAGAAGGACGACTGACAAGGAGGAGGGGCAGCGGTGGGTAGAGCGTGGCGAGCATGAACAGCAGGAGTCGGAGGAGGAAAGTAACGACGAGGATGTTGACGATGATGACGACGACGCGGATGATGTCGGTGACGATGACGATGATGATACTGCTGAGGAAGGGGGGGTGCAAAATCGGAGGCAAGAGAAGTTGGAGGATCAGTAGAAACGTGAGGATGATGGTAATGAAGGAGAAGAGGAATGGGATGAAGAAAAGGGAGCCCGAGGCCGAGGAGGAGCGGGAGTAGGAGGCGGATGAGGAGGAGGAGGAGGAGGAGGAGGAGGAGGAGGAGGGCGACCATGGGGAGGTTCACGAGGTTGAGGAGAACAAGGGGGAGGGTGCACACACATACTCTTGTGTGGGGTGGTCCCCCGGAACGGCTGATGGTGGGCACGGACGACGTGACGACGACGACGACGACCACGACGACAGCGATGACGACTGCGACGCTCACGACAACGATGGACGACCAGTTGTTTTTGGGGCAGCGCACTATTTCAGCCCAACCCTCGACGCAGACGTAGCCCCGCCCCGACATGTACCCGCTCGACCCCGAGGTCCAGGCGAGGCAGCTGCTGGTCACCGCGGGCGCGGCGCCTGGGCTCGAGGAGGCCGGCGCGGGGCAGGTGGCCCAAACCCTGCCTGGCCCCCTGCAAACCGGGGAGGGCCCGCGCGTTCGCGGAGCCGGATGGAGGCGGGGCGCCCGCGCCGGAGAGCGAGGGCAACGCCGTCGTTTTCTGTTTGTTTTTTCCTTGTTCTCCTGCGGCAGGTCCTTGCCAGAGAACTGGCGAGAAGGGCGGGGGTCGGCTGATGGATAACGCCGCCGTGGGCGGCCCGCGCACGAATGCGCGGTTGCGGACACAGGCCCGGCGCGCCGTCGAGGCCCAGACCAGGGCGAAGAGCATCACGATCGCCATGTGCGAGTGGTGCCCCACGCTTCCAGACCGGCCCGGGAAGCGGTGCCGCCAGCTGACCACTTGGATGGCAGTCGAGGGGTTTCACCTTGGGCGTTGGCTTTGCCCCCCAACTGGCCATGCAACCGCGATCGCGCCACCCTGGAGGCCCGTTCCTGCGCGACGTCTCGGACGAACAGGTGGCGTCAGCGGCGGCGAGAAACCGGCGCTGGCTGAATGGCGGACGTCGCGCGGCCTGGCTAGCGCGACGGCCCTAACAGGATTGGTTGCCCAAAGGGCTGGGGAGGACATGGAGCGGCAATTGTTTGGGCCTGGCCACGAGCCAGCGAAACCCCTGGACGATCTGATCGCCAAGTTGGGCCCCGACAGTTCCTGCTAAGGTCTGGCTCAGAGCGGCGGCCGCGCATGGTCGGGCCCGCCCACCTGCCGAGCAGGCGCTCCATCTCGAGCGCTTCAGGAACAGCGGGCCCCTCGCCGCGCTCGCGAGCCCTGCAAAGGGCCCCCGTCCGAAAACCGAGGCTTTGGCTTCCGAGCGGGGGGCAGCGCGGCATGCGCCGCGCCCGCCGTTGGCCGGCGCGCCCCGCGGCTGCGCGTCGCGCGGGCGGAGGCGTTGGAGGCCGGTGGGCGAGGGGCGCCCCCCCAGCACCCTGCAGCGGAAGCTTGAGCTTGCCAGAGGAAGTGCGCGGGCAGATGCAGCGAGGCCCAGCGAGGTGCGGTCGCCGATCGCGCGGGCCGCGGCTTTGGAGCGGGGAGGGGTAATTGCTGGCGAGATGGCGCCCAGTGGAGGAACGGCCCCGACCGACGATCGCGACCCCCTGTTGCTTGGTCACGAAGAGCAGGGGGCAGCCGGGAAGTCGCCGTCGATGACTCCGACGGCAACAAGAGAGGCAGCGACTTCCCTTGCAAGGGCACGCCCCCGCGCGAGCGCGGCGGCGGGCGGGGCGGCTGGGAGAGGGGCTGGGGTCGGAGGAAGTGGGCCGCAGCCGAAGCAGGCGAGGAGGCCGAAAATTCCGCCTGACTCTTGGGCCAGGCAGCGGCGGCGGACGCGGAGACGACCCTTCGGATGATGGCGGCGACGCAGAGAAGGGGGACAAGAGCCCGGGTGCCTTAGGATGTCGAGGCAGGACGACCGCGCCAGCGTCGCTTCTCATCCACCGCGCGTCTCGCTGGCCCAGAGGGCGGCGCGGTCGACTTCCACGACGTCCCCGTAGACGTGCCAAGAGCTGGAGATCCGCACGAGCACGTCGCGTTGTCTGCGGGGCGAGGTGCTGGAAGCACGCCGGCCCCACCTCTCCCACTGCGCGCCCGACGAGAAGACAGTTCATCTCTGCGCCCTTGCACCCGCGGATTTGAATGTGGTTCCATTGCCACGGCAGGCGGGGATGCCGAATTTTATTTGCCCTTTCAAAGTTCCGATCGTGGCGCTATACTTCATCTCGTGCGTAGCGCCATTAATCAGTATGTACGTCTCAACTGATAGTATTGTTTCTTGTTGTATGTCTACCTGTATTAGTAACCGAGCGCGGTCGGTAATGAAGCACCCTTCCTTCCGCCCCTTCTGTTTTTAGCACCCCCGTCCAACGTGATTTACGCATGGAGATAGGCGCGGGGGCCGAACTTCATAATCCACGGGAACAGTTTTGCGGATCGAAGTTGCTATCATATCATGTTGGCTAGCAACAGCATCGAAAACGCTGAGCATGGCCATGGTGGTCTCGCCACACCAGCACCAGCTTCCGCAATCACGAGCGCGTGGCAGGCTGTGGGATTCTCACCTGTTCAGTTTGCCCACGTTACGAACGTGCGGGAGAGCCATCGGATTTTCATTTTCTTTGCTGTTCCCGAGTCACGAACGCGCGGCAGGGCCACGGGGGCCGCTTGGATTTTAATTGCGCCTGCGTGTTTCGAGCAGGCAGAGCGCTGGACTTAAGTGAATACTTTTAAAGACGCGCGCCCGGTGCACGGTTCGTGGCCGCCCCCCCCCCCCCCCCTTCCTTCTCCTCCGCCCTCGCAGCTGCCCGGGCCGAAGTTCCCTCGAGTCTCCGAGGCACCGAGCTTTCGAGCCTCTCCGAGGCGCCGAGCCTCTTCGCCCCAGGGGCAACGATAAGAAGGGGTGGGCGTGCCGAGCCTGCCCAGGAACGCGCGGGTTCACGATCGGGCGCTCATCGCCGATGCATCGGCGATGTATCGCCGATTCCATGTCGATGTCCCCCCCCCCAGTGCCAATCCCCCCACGTCGTTGCCCCTGAGTGCATCGCGAGCCCCGGCGCTGCCCCGGCCCGCTGAGCGCGCCGCGGCGGCGAGCGCCCACGTCGAGGCCCTCATGAACATCGTGACCCCGAGCCCGAGCTCGAACGAGATTCGCGAGCGCATGGCCAAGCAGAACGAGAGGATCCTCGACGAGTTGGCCTTCATCGCGGACAAGCGCGCGATCGCCGAGATGCGCTAGTGCCAGTCGCGCGCAAGGCACGGGTGCAGCGAGGATGACGAGCTGCTCTTTCAAGGCCGAGAACGCCTCGTGGTCAAGCAGCGCCCGGCAAGCCGCGCTCGGCATGGCGTACCAAGGCGGGCCCTACAAGAGCACCGGGCACGGCCATGACTTCAATGAGAATGACAAGAGGCGCATCGAGCCGGCCGTGGCGGTGTTCTACAACACCCACTGCGAGAAGGACGAGCACGTGTGCGACATTTTCGAGACGCGCGGAGAGCCGCGCGATGACCTCTTCTGGCTCATGCCGAGCTTCAGGGCCAAGCTGCAGGAGCTCTCCAAGAAGAGAGACACGGAGCTCGGCGCCGAGAAAGTCCAGAAGCTCACCCGCTGCTCCTACACCGAGCGCACCGGCTACGCCCTCCCAAACATCCCCGCCGAGCTCCTCCACCTCCACGAGCTAGTGCTGCCGCTCGACAAGAAAGTCGAGCCCGTCGAGCACTGGGGCGCGGGGCCCGCCGGTAATTCCGAGACGCTCTACGCCGTGATTCCGAGCAGGGCGCGAGAGTGCGTCAAGTGGTGCAACGAGACCTCCACTGTCTCGATCGAGACCGACGGGGTCGCCAAGGCTACCACTCAAGCAATTATCAAGTGGTGCTGGTCCATCAATGAGCTACGAGCTTCAAGGGCGGACCTGCCAAGACTAGCGCGCCAAGCGGGTTTACGTGAAAACCGTCAAGCAGCAGGAGCACGAGCAAATGCTTCTCGGGAACCGCGTCAAGTTGCACTTCGACAAGTCTGCTTCGATCCAGGCCGACTGCAACAAGCTTATCATAAACAGACGCGATGACGAGCGGAGCCAGGCCGACGCGAAGGCCGAGCCAGAGCCCGCCTCGTTCATGCTCGTGGACGCCTGAGAGCCTGGCGCACGAGCTCCCCGAGCCAAGCGCCCCAAGCTTCTCGCTGCGAGGGCGCCGCTTCGCGGCGCGCGCTCGAGCCCCATCTGCTTTTCAAGCTCCATGGGGCCCCTCGAGCACGCGCGAGAGGCGCTCCAAGCAGCGCGGCGCAATGCCGCCCCCCTTGCCGAGCGATCCTCGATCAAGCATCAAAGAATCACGCGGGCTCGATCCTTCATCCTCGGATCGGTGACCCGAGATCTTGAGTCCGAGCATCTTCGAGCACCTTGGGTCCTAGTTCCGAGGGTCGCCAAGCTTGGACTCGAAGGTCGCGGGTTCGCGATCCGAGGATCGAGGGTCGAGCCTCGGCGATCCTCGATCGTCGCACTGCCATCGGGCATGCTCGACCCTTTTTCCTCAGATCGAGGGTCCGAGATCTTCGTCGCGAGCGTCTGCGAGCACCTCGGATCCGAGACCCGAGGGGCGCCGAGCGTGGACTCGAAGATCTCGAACTTGACATTCGAGGCTCGAGGGCCGAGCATGGGCGATAGTAGATCGCCCTCGCCACCGTCCTCGAGCCCACACTGCCACCGGGCAGGCTCGATCTTCCATCCTCGGATCGAGGATCCGAGACCTTGGTCTTGAGCGTGTGCGAGCGCCTCGGATCCTGGATCCGAGGGTCGCCAAGCCTGGATTGGGAGATCTCGGGTTTGACATCCGAGGCTCGAGGACCGAGCCTCGGCGATAGTAGATCGCCCCCCTCGCCGTCCCCGGGCCCGCGCTGCCATCAAGCAGGCTCGAGCCTCCATCTTCGGAACGAGGATCCGAGATCTCTGTCTTGTGCATCTGCGAGCACCTTGGATCCTAGATCCGAGGGTCGCCAAGCTTGGGCTCGAAGATCTCGGGTTCGACATCCGAGGCTCGAGGGCTCCGTGGAGGACCGAGCCTCGGCGATGGTAGAGTGCCCCTCCGGCCGCCTCTGGGCCCGCAGCGCCACCGAGCAGGCTCGATCCTCCATCTTCGGATCGAGGATCCGAGATCTTGGTCTTAAGCATCTGCGAGCACCTTGGATGCTAGATCCGAGGGTCGCCACGCTTGGGCCCCAGGATCTCGGGTCCTCGATCCGAGGGTCGAGGGTTGAGCCTCGACGCGCGGCGGCCGCGCGCGCGCGCAAACGCGCGCGCACGCGCGCACGCGCGCAAACACACCAGCGCACGCCTACACACTCTCACACGCGCGCGCACACGCACGCACGTACACATTCGCACACTCGCATACTCGCATACACGCACGCTCACACACACTCACGCACACCCACACTCCCGCACGCACACACACTAACATACACTAACACACACTCGCACGCACAAGGGCACAAACACGAACAACAGCAGCCACCAGAGCAACAGCAAACCGCAAAACAGCAGCAACAGCAAGGCACACCAGCACCAAGACGAACAGCAGGGGTAACGCGCAACAGCTGCACACTCGCACACGCGCAAACTGCAACAAGACAAACACGGAGAGCAAACGAAACAAAACATACAATAACATCAACAAGACAAACAACACGAACAAAAACAAATCGTGTCCACTTTAGGCCCCAGCATTCTAAGCCAGCTGAGGACGCAGCACCCCATGGCCGAGACGCGGCGCCCCATGGCCCAGTCGGACAGCGACGATCGTCGGCCTGTCGCCAAGCGGTCGGACGACGAGAGCGTCGGCGAGCGGGCGAAGGGCGACGAGTGGACGAGGGAAACGGAACCCACCGCGCTGGAGGAGGGCGCCAGCAAACCCGAGGGCAAGAGCCTCGAGGACGAGAAGCTCGATGACAAGAAGGTCACGCTCGTGGTCAAGCCGGATGACGTGAAGGTCGAGCTGGAGGATAAGAAGGGCCCCCCAAGCTCGAGAACAAGCAGAAGTTGGAGGTCGAGCTCGGCCCCGAGGAGATGCGCAGGCGCCTCTGCAAGCCCGCGACGACGAGGCAGCGCGATGCCTCGCAGGCCTCGGCCCCGAGTCCTGACTCAGCCCTGGGCCGCCTCGCGAGCCGCTGGGAGCTCTGAGCGAGGTGCTTTCCGGCAGAGCGAGGACGGGGTGCTGAGAACTCCCAGCGAGATGACCCCCAGCCTCGAGGACGCCAGCAACAAATAACAAGAGACAGGTGCCAGAGCAGCAAACACCACCAACGCAAATAACACAAGCACACGTAAGAAACACAACGCGCGCAAACAACATCAGCGTTCACACGAACAACTGCAACAGCGACCAGCACAACAACAGCACCACCAACAACAGCAGAAGCAACAACCAGAAGCAACACCACGCACAACAGCAACACCAGCAACCGACGCAACAGCAAACCACAACAGCAGCGAAACAAGCAAGAGCAACAAGCGAACACCAAGGAGCGCCAACGACAAGCGAACAACCTTCCGTAGCCACGTTGGTTCGAGGTTTCCTGTTTCGATCTATTGCAGATTTGCAGCGAGACTCCGATGTCTGCGCCGACGAAGCAGACGGGCTTGTCGAGCCTCTGGGGCCTGCTGACCTCGCCGCCCGCGGCCCCGAGCTCGCGCGAGAAGCTGGGCACCTCGCCTTGCGAGGCGGCCGACTCTGTTGCGAGGTTCCACAAGGAACTCGAGGTCGCGAGGCTCGAGGCTGAGGCGGCCGAGCAGGATTCCTCTTCTTCATCTTTATTCAGCTTTTCTGTCATTTATTTGTCGCGCGTTTCTCTTCTATCGTTCGGATCGAAGTTGCCTTCGCTTCCTGCTGTTTCGCAGCAGCTTCAGACAAGTTCTGCCCGCTCTTCCTTCGTCTGTTCCTTCTGCTTATCTTCCTTATTTCCCCCCCCCTCCGCCCCCCCCCCCAGTGGCCGAACTTTTGTAGCTCCGGGCTCTTTTATTCCCCCGCGGGGCCCCACCGTGGACCCCCCCGCATGCGAGGTTACAAACGATTGAAAAACAAAAAGTGAATGTCGGTACATGTAAAAAACAGAAGGCCCCGAATTCAAACATTTGTTCAACATCGATCCCGTGGCCATCCACTTCTCTCTTCCGCCTCCCACCATTGTTGCTCCTTTCTTCCTGCTCGTGATCCTAATCGCAAGTAATATTTACAATCAACCCGCGTTGCAGGGATGAGCAATCTTACTATACCCTTGCATTCTTGCCACTTCGGCCCATCTCTGGGCCTTGCAGGGGCCTTGCATCTTTGCCGCCCATCCATGCTACGCGAGCCGATTGTACGAGTACGAGCCCCCCCCCCCCCCCCGTGCAGGAGCGGCTCGCGGCTGCGGCCGCGCGCCGAGAGCTTGCGAGCGCCGAGGGCATGCCCCTCGCCCCGCGCGACTTCGGCCGAGGCGCGAAGCGGGGCTTCGGCAAGGGCGGCAGACCCCGCGGCACGAGCTCGGAGTACAAGGGAACGCAAAAACCCCGGGCTGCGCCCACGCTGCGACGAGACCTAACAGCGCATTCGAAGCTCCAGATCTTCCTCGACTGAAGCAAGCAAGCACGCGGACGAGCACAACGAGAAGAAGTTCGCCTCCCTGCCGCCTCGAGTGAGAGCCGAGCTGCAGTACAAGTGGCACTGGGGCCGCGAGACGACGGCCTTCGAGCTGCCCTCGAGAAGGAAGCTGCCACGGCGAGGCTCGGCAAGAACGGCCTCCGAGGCCGCGGGTGCGTCCGAGCGAACCTGCAGAGGCGCGACGGGAGCCCGGGCGCCGGGCTGTCCCGCGAGACCCCCGGTGAAGTCGCAGCCAAGCGCCCGTGCGAGGGCAGCATGCACCGCTTCGAGCGCCGGCCCAAGCGGGAGCGCGAGCACGGCCGCGAGGTCAGGAATGATGCCTTCTTCGGCGTTGCTGCTCTACGAGTTGGCCTCCGAGCAGGACAAGCAGCCCCACCCGCAAAAGATCGGCCGCAAGAGCTACAACGCCGAGATTCTCAAGGGGGTGACCAGGCGCCTGCGTACCTTCCAGATTAACCAGACGACCAAGAAAGACATGCGTTGGGTGGGCGAGTTCGTCCTCTCGAGGATAAACGCGAGCGGGCGCAAGGGCCGGCGCGTCTCCAACCAGAGGAAGCAGACCATCAGCAAGGACAAGGCCAAGCTCACATGGGCCACGGCGGTCAGGTAGCGCGAGTAGTAGTAGTCGTAGTTGGTCGTAATAGTGGTAGTACTAATCCATACTAGTACTATTGGTGATAAGAAATAATTACGAGTGCTGGTATTTACGAGTACTACACGTAACTATTACTACTATTACTACTACTACTACTACTACTACTACTACTACTACTACTACTACTACTAGTACTGCTACTACTACTACTATTGCTACTACTAGTACTAGTACTAGTACTAGTACTAGTACTATGACTACTACTACTACTACTACTACTACTACTACTACTACTACTACTACTAGTGCGACTACTTTGACGAGTCGCTGGATCGCACGCGTTTTGCGCGAGATCCGAGCCGAGGGCCGCCAAGCGCGCGATGCGTGCCCGCGGCAGCGAGTGGGGGGCCAGCTCAAGGAGGCCACTACTAGATATTCTTAGTCTTATTATTCTTACTACTACTGAAACTACGACTACTACTACAACTACTACTACGACTAATGTTACGAGTACTACCACTACGAACTACGACTACTACTACTCCCAGGTATCACGATTAGTAAGTATCACGATCAGGTACTAGTACGACAACCAGGTAGCATTACTACCAGGTGCTACGACTACCAGGTACTACTACCAGGAACCACTACTAGTCACTATTAGTATCATTATTATTAGTAATAGTCGTATTAGAATTAGTAAGTACAAGTACCACTACCACTACTACTACTACTACTACTACTACTACTACTACTACTACTACTACTACTACTACTACTACTGCTACCACTACTATTACTACTACGTGGTGCGTGCACGCGGTGGCGAGGGGCGGCTCCGAGGACCTCTCCCTTTTCGTCGGGGACCCTGAGCAGTTCGCCCAGTGCAGGGTCAGCTCGAGCGCGGTCGTCGTCGACGCCGCCGCGCTCTGTCTCAAGCTCCGGGGCGAGGAGCAGGCGCGCGCCCACGAGATCGAGGTGTCGGCGCGAGCGAAATGGGCGCGGAAGGAAAGGGTACAGTGCCCAACGGCAGTTCTTGTTAATTTTGAACAGGATTCGCTGTCGGTGTCGCCACGGCCTGGGCCCATTCGAGACAGAAGGCTGCCTGCCCAACAGCGGCCGCTGTTGGTTCGGGACAATATGTGTTGCGGGGCAGTGTAGCCAGTCTTCCCGCGCCCATTTCGGGCGCCCGAAAGGTCTGCGCCGCGGGTGCCAAGCAACGCATCCAGAATCCCCGCAAGAAGTACCGCGAGACGGGCAACGAGCAGGACAAGGCAGCCTTCGAGGCGGAGAAGGCCAAGTTCTTGGCCAAGCACACTGACCACAAGGCGCCAGTGGAGCAGGCCTACTCGAGCGCAGGAGAGAAGTACAGGATCACCCTCATCAGCCTCTCCGCGGTCGAGAACTGGTTCGACCCGGGCAGGGGGCCGAAGTCCGCCAAGAAGCGCAGCGCGCTCCTTGCCCCCTGCGCATGGCACTGCCGAGTCAGCGACATGAGCCTCGACGAGGGCACCTGGCGGCGCGATGTCACCTACGAGCGGAGCGATGACGAGGTGGTGCGTTTCCGAGCAGGCGAGCCCCTCGGAGCATTGCCCAAGGGCTGGCGCAACGCGCTGCTCGAGTTCTCCGAGGCGGACCGCGCGAGGGTCTCCGAGGCCGTCGACGCGCGGGGGCAGCCGAGAGCCTGGGCGGACGAGCTGGTGGCAAGCTGGACCATCGACTTATATCGAGCAGGAGCACGGCCAGAGCGTCGTGTTCGCAGAGTGCTTCTCGAGCCACTGGGCCGAGGCAGCGGCGCTGCGAGCGTGGCTCAAGACGGCCATCTACGCGCCCATAGCCCCCGACGCCACGAGCTTCTTGCAAGGGCCCGTCGCCCGCGAGCACGGCAAGTACGAGGCCAATATCCGAGAGGTCAAGGCCGAGATGCACTGGGTCTTGGAGCAAGACTGGATCCAGAAGGCCAAGGCCGAGCCCCAGAACCAGCACAAGTCCCCGACACAATGGGGGCCCTACGAGCGCCTTTACTGCGTCTCCGAGGCCTACACCCGCTTCCGCGAGCAGAACAAGGACGCGGTGCTGCTCCAAGGGCTGCAAGCCAACCAGTTGCTCGCGGTCCGGCCGACAGCAAGGCGAGCTCAAGGTCGTCACGGGCATGGGGCCGTGGAGCTACTCCATCGAGCCCGGCCGCGGCATCGATAACAGCCTTGCGAAAGAGCGCCTCGAGGGGGCCCCGAGCTGGTCCGAGGGCGCGCTACCCGTGCCAGAGTGGAGCGCCCTCGACGGCAACTGTTTCTGCGCCGACGACTTGCCGAGGGACTATAAACAGGGCGAGAACCCCTGTCTTCTGGAGCTCCGAGAGCTGGACTTCGAGCTTGCCGACGAGTAGAAGGACATGCTCAAACCGCCAGAGGAGCGGATCAAGGATATCAAGCTCCCGCGCGCCCTCGAACAGGATCGCGCTGAAACGGACAGCTAAACGCAAGAACAGGTGGGCGCCCATTTTCGCGGGCCAGTTCCCGGGCAAGCACGCTCGCAAGTGGCAGCGCGAGATGGCCAAGACTGGCGGCGAGACCTCGCTCGAGCACCTACCTCAGCAGAGGCGTGGCCAGGGCGAAGCTCACAGGCTTGCCGCCGGAGGCGCGCGCGCGAGCTTCTCCAAGAAGTTCAAGCAGAAGGACCAAGCGGAGAAGCACGCCAAGAGGCAGGACAGGGCCAAGCAGATGAACGGCCTCGAGACTTGCGAGGAGCCCCCCCGGCACGGCAAGGTGGCGCGCGTCGCCGAGGAAGGCGCCCGCGAGGGCAGGCTCGGCAGAGTGCGGGGCGTCGCGCGAGTCCTGGGCGCCGAGGACGAGCGCCGCCTGCGCGTCCTCCAGGTGGGGAGCGCGGCGATCTTCCAGATCGAGAGAAGCGAGGCCGAGGGGGTCGCAGGCACTCGTTAGCTTCCGCCTGCTTCTGCCCGGGGCGGCGAAGACAGGCGGGCGCTGGCGGGCAGAAATAGAAACGAAAGCGGAAGCAGGCGGAAGCAACGCGAAGCGGAAGCAGGCGGAAGCTAACGAGCGCTTGCGAATCCCGAGCGCCGCAGGTCACGATCGAGCAGGACTGCAAGTTCCCCGGGCCGCAGAAGCTCGACTGGCGCCAGACAGGGCAGGCTCGCCGCACCGCGCTCGCCAAGGAGTGCGCGATCATGAACTGCGAGCAGATCGTCAAGGGCGACAGCCTCGAGCTGGGCACAGCGCGCGCGCTGCTGGGCGAGATCGAGGAGCGCGGGGGCGCCCCCGACGCCGTTCTGGCGGTCGAGCCCACGGCGGCCGTCGCCCGGGCTCGAGAGGTCCAGGGCGAGGACGCGCTCGCCGCCCAGCGCCCCGATGAGCAGAATCGCTGGGTCGAGAGGGCCGACGAGGCCAATCACGCGCTGGTCTGCGTGCACTCGAGGCGCCCGCGCACTGCGCGCACCACAAAAGGTCGGCGGTTGCTGCAATGGCCCCTCCCCCAGGGTGCCTCCAACGTTCCGCTCCGGTTCGGGGCGAATCCTGGAGGCGCCCTGGGCAGGGGGCGCTTGCGGCAATTCCCGCCGGGCCACGAGGATCGACGGGGGCGGCGTCGAGGTGAAGTACCGCGACGCCCTTGAGCAGCCGTCCGGGAACGCCAAGCAGGCCCACTGGGGCCACGTGCAAACTCACGCCTATACCTAACGGTTTCTGAGGGGGGAAGGTAGGGTTCACTTTGCTCGGGAGCTACCAAGCGGGTTGCACCCCGCCCCCCCATCAGAAATCGCGGGTAGGGTTGGCACGGGGCCTCCCGAGGCCGCCACGAGGACCCTCCGCAAGCTCGGCGCCATTGGCCCTGGCGAGCATTGCCCAGCACCGAGCGATAAACTATGCAAAGCAGTCGCATGGACCTGCGCGCTGGATCGAGCGCGCCGCGCGCGAGATCCGAGGCGAGGGTCGCCAAGTGCCAGCGAGCCTCAACACCGCGGTCGCTCGAGGCAACGAATTTATCAGTAAACTCAAGGAGGCCAGCGACAACGAATTGGCGATGGCCAAGGTCAAGGCCAAGGCTAAGGCCAAGCACAAGTCCAACCCTTGCAAGGACCCCGCGGCGGTCGAGCCCAAGTGCGCCACCTCCGAGGAGGCTAGCGCCGCCGCCCAGCTTTGCACCACGTGTCTCCCGTGCAAGGACGGCTCCAAAGGATGCCGTGCTTGCATGGGGGAGTGGTTCGAAGTCCAGCGCAAGAGAGGATTATTGGCCAGATCGGCCAAGGACCTTTCTTGCGATGGGAAATTGCAGGCGCCTGTTTAGCCGCGGGTCTCGAGATCTCTCGAGTCAGCCTTGTGCCGTTCGCCTGCGGGCATGTAGCCACGAGCCTCGAGATCTCTCGAGTCAGCCTTGTGTCGTGCGCCTGGTTAACCTCCTCCTCCTCCTCCTCCTTCTCAGACCCCCGTTAGTCGCGAACCTCGAGATCTCTCGAGTGAGCCTTGTGCCGCGCGCCCAGGATCACATCATCATGGTCGCCGCCATCTTCATCGCCGTAACTTACTTTCCCCGGAAACATTGTATATTGTCCCCGCCAGGACCCCGAACTTTATTATCCCAAGGGTTAAGTATCGCCCGCACAGGGTTACTGTTATTAGTTGTAGTGCTATGGATCAGATGTTCACTGCTCATGAAATGATCGTTTGTGTTATGATGTGTTTGAGGATGTCTTAGGCAATGCGCACAGTTTCGAATATTGTCCGAGTTCGCTAGTATCAGCTATTCGATCATGTCTCAAACAAAACGCTGCTGTTTGTGCACGGCAGTGTCGCGAACATGTGGTTTATGCCGGCATTTTTTGAGCGAAGCTCGGAATTGTGATCAGCCCACATCACAAGAGGCCGTCTAAAAGGATAATGGAGGATATTGGCGACCGATCTTGAAGACCGATCCAGATGTTAAATCTCTGCGAGCAACATATCCCACCTTGGCCCCGCACTTCAGTATCCCCAAAAGGATTCTTCGCATCAGCATGCGGTTATGAGCCTCGGGGTGGCCCACGTCGTGGTGCAAGCACGGCGGCGGACTCGCAGCGCTCAGCGGACACGAGGGTCCCGGAGGACACTCCACCATAGGGTCCGCGCCTGCTGGAGCGGCGGCGGGCGCACCGCCCCGGGGTGGCTCACGCGTGGCGTGCACGCCCACGGTTTCCTCCCGCCCGCTGCCGGGCTTTGGAGCGAGGTTGGTGGTCCGCGTGGCTCGATGCCGCCTCCTTCGCCAGAGAGGCGTTGGCCGCCACTGCCGCTCGGGCCTGTGGCACCCGCGGCCGCTTCGGCAGACTCGTGGATCGTCATCGTCGGAGCTATCGCTGAAGTCGGGCACGTCCCTCGACTCTACGGGAGGAACAGGCAAAATTAGTCAAAAGTAGCCTGGCGACGATTGTTTGGATATCCTGGGTTCGTTTTGAATGTGTTTGCACTCGGTTTGTTTTTCGTCAAGATGCCGCCTGCTGAAGGACATGCCCGACCCAAAGCTATCCCCACCTCCACCCGAAGCAGGGCGCAGCAGAAGCGCCAGATAATCGGGCTGGACGAAAGGGGGGCATTGGGAAAAGGGGGGGGGTCAGAAATCTGCTGCATGCAGCTGGTTTCGGCCTCACCGAGGGGCCCATTCCTCGATAAATATAGCCGCCCCAGGCGCCGGGAGGCGCCGGGAAAATCAGCTGCGTGGGCTGATGCTCAGACCCCCCCTTTTGCTACCCCCCCTTTCGCCCGACCTGAGATAAAAAATGCCAGCCTGCCGGCAGGTGCCCCAAAAGGAAACCACTTCCAGTGGGGGGCGCGCATCAAGAAACCATATGCTTTTCGTCAAAGTATCCTGGGTTTCTTCGCTCCTCGCGCTGCGCGGTGACTTCCCGCAGCCTTTGAAGGAGCTGCTGCGTTCAAGGTGTTCCAGGTTCCCCCTCAAGTGCACCTCGCGCGCGGGTTTTCAGGGTTGGGTTTCCTGCGAGGGTTTCTTGCGGCCGCGCCCGCACTGTATGAGTCCAAGAGTGTCCCGTGGGGACCTGCGGAGGACCAGGGGCACCTCCGAGGCGTCCCGCGGCTCACCCGCGGGCCAGGGCGTCCGGGATGCCGCAGAAGCTCGGGGATCCATGGACGACTGGGCTCCCTCCCAGACATGATCGCGTCAACAAAAATCAGGTCGGGGGGGTTTTCGCTGTTTTCGGCTCCGGGGGGCCCTCGCCGGGCCCCGGGACGGTCAAAAAAACGACTTAGGACGAAAAACCGGTCCCGGGGAAAGGGTCGGGATTTCCAGGGACGCCGTCCTGAAAGAATCAGGACATCGCATGCCTGCGGTGGAGTCAGGGAGTCCAGGGGTCCTTAGATTTCTTATGGCAAGGCCTCTTTGTGTGTGTACCCCGTTTGGGCCCTGGACTCCTTTGAGTCAGGGGGCCCAGGGGTCCTCAGATTTCTCATGGCAGGGCCTCTCTGTGTGTGTGCCCCATGTGGGTCAGCCCTCCCGGCGCGCCCCTCCGGGTGGGGCAGGGCGCCGCGCGGCCCGCAGGAGGCGGAAGCCATCCCCGCCCCTGGGGGAGTTGGGTCGGCCGGCGGGGCCGGGGCTCTGTGTGGTCCGTGCCTCGAGCAGTGGCGGAGCGTCTTGGCGTGCCTACGGTCCTGCCCGGCAGTGCTGTGAGAGCCTCTTGGGGTTATCCCGCGGAATGCCCTTCGGACGTCTCTGGCCGGGACTGTCTTGCTTTGGCACCTCGGGTGGATGTGCTAGGAACATCGTTTTTGTTTTTCGAACATTTCTGGGTTCTAAGAACATCTCGTGGTGGGGCTATAGAAATGCCGAGACGGTCGGTCCCTGCTCAAGTATGGTTTATCCGATCCACGTCCCCATCTCCAGCCCCTTCGAGACCCCCACCAAATTTCCACCCCAGTTGGGGACACACCCCTCGAAACCCGAAGAGAGCGACCTGTATCCCCATCCAGGGGGGGTAAATCGGCCAGTGGGGCCCAGGCCACGCCGCTGGGGATGGGGATCGGATAAAGGATACTCAGGTAGGGACGGGGGGCTTTTCCTTGTCTAGAGACGATGCAGTGGAGGCCCATGCCAAGAAACACCCTGCTTGCCTCCAGGGTGCCCTGGGTTTTTTAGGTTTTGATGATTTGGCTATGGACGGCGCGACTTTGCCACACCAAGAATCAATGGACGCCCTGGGGTCTCAGGGTTGGGTTTCTTGTGGGCTGGCCTCCACTGTAGAGACGATACATGAAACTGTTGATCGGGTCGTCGCCGCCCCGCAGAGAGCAAGACGTGGTGTCTCCGGAGCGGCTTTTTGTGGGTCGGCTGCATCGCCGCGCTCGCCGGCTCATCGCAGGAAGTTGAGCATGCTTGCGCTGCAGCATTGTTTTATGCGCAGTGCCTTTCTCAGACAACTGTTTTAGGGCCACAGGTCATTGCAGAGACAGAATCATCCGTTGGAAGAAAAGGAGAATATGCACTCCAGAGAGGATCCCGACAGTCTAAAAGCAGATTCCCCGACCACGTTCGCTCTCTAACTTTCTTTCATGCGATGAGCTTCGGTCTTTGCCACCAGCATCTCCCTTTTTACGTCTTTGACCTTGCTCTCGTTTCCACCGACCTTGAAGGGGAATCAGGAGGTAGGCCCCAGGAGGGCCGCGGTTGAACCGTGGATCCCACGGGTTCATGAGCTCCAAGTGGGGGACAGTTGGAGATGCCAGTGCCTTTGGCCCTCGAAACGACAACAACACTAATAACAACAAAAGCAACAACAACGACTCCCGCCGAATACGTCCTCACAATGTATTCAGAAATCGCGCTCTCGCTCGGGACTTTCTCACAATGTATACAGGAATCGCGCTCTCGCGTGCACTGCCTCGCAATCTATTCAGACGCCGCGCCCTCGACACTCAGGAATCATGCTCCCGCTTTGGAACACTCACGATGTACTTTGGAATCGCGCTATCGCTTGAGGCGTCCTCGCGATGCATGCAGGACGCACGCTTGATCAATCCGCCTGCTCGACCTGGCCGCCTGGGCCCGCCTTCCCGACCCGCCCGTTAGGGGCTATCCGCCCGATCTGCCCGTCTGGTTCTGCCGTGTGCTTTCTGCTCCTGGCCCCCCTCCTGCTGTTCCTTCTCGTGCTCAATCCTTCTCCCTCTCCTTCCCACTGTCCCTTCCTTCCATCCGTCCTCTTCTCAATGTCCTGATGCGCTGCAACACATACACGTTGAATGTACGAAAGATCCTCCACCCAAATAGGCACGATCGACGACGAAGAGGGCGGGTATCGAGGGTTGTGGATGCGCGTGTTTACTGGCACGCGAGCAGATAAGAGCAACCTGTCCTTCAAACGATTGATGTTGCTAGTGTTGGTGTTGTTGTTGATCCCCCCTCCAGTGACCATTGTGTGTTTTAATTCTTCCCCACAGGCTCGCACCCTGTTTTTATTACGGAAAGTCTGATCAGGGAAAGTCACTGGGCTCAAATTGGGCCCTTGGCCCTTGGTTTACAACAACAACAGCAATCATTTTAAGACCGTTCGCCCTTATCTGCTCGAGTGTCCAACAACGCCTACTTCCCAAACCCTCGATACCGGCCCTCTTCGTCTTCGATCGAACCCTTTTTGGGGGGTATACATTTCTTCCCTGCAGGCCGGGCCCCGGCAAGCGGCGGGGCGGCCGCGGACCGTCGGCCTGGCCAGCGGCAGCGCTGATCGGCGGGGCGGCCGCGGACCGTCGACCCGACCCCAAGAGGGACGGACAGGGGACCGACCACGACGACGACGACGAGGACGTCGTCGACGACGGCGGCGACGACGACGACGAGCGAAAGCGAGAGCGAAAGATAATGACAGCAAGGCCACAAGGACACGAAGTAGGCCACGAAGGGCAACAGCGGGGACACGAAGGGAATGCGTATGGGGTCACGAAGAGCGCGAACGAGCGGGGGCCACGAAGGGCAGATAATGCGGGGCCACAGAAGGCAACGGTGGGGCCACTGAGGGTAGCAACTGGGCCACGTAGGACAGATGCATATGGGGCCACCACGGGCGCGAACGAGCGGGGGCCACGAAGGGTTGCAACGGGGCCACGAAACAAAGCGAGGGGGCCACGAAGGACTGCAACGGGGCCACGAAGGGCAGCGAGGAGGCCACGAGGGGCTGCAACGGGGCCACGAAGGGGCAGCGGGGGGCCACGAAGGATTGCAACGGGGCCACGAAATAGAGCGAGGGGGCCACGAAGGGCTGCAACGGGGCCACGAAGGGCAGCGAGGTCCATATTCCTATGTGATCTGTGAGGGAGTCCTAAGCGTGAGCAAAAATCCTGGGTGCCTGGGTGTCGGGAGCGTGGCGCTTGAGTAAATTGCAGGAAATTCCAACGAAAGGGCGCTATTCTTCAGTAGATTGGAAGCAAGTCTCCAATGAGAGCGCGGCTCCAGAGCGCTGGGATAATACATTCTGGGGAAGTTTCAAGCGGGAGCGCGATTCCTGAATAGAGCGCGAGGAAGTCTCGGGCGGGAACGGGGGTCCTGGCTAAATTGTGAGGAGGTCTCAGGCGGGAGCCGTCGTTGTTGTAAACCGGGGGCCAGCGACACAGTTTGACCTTCAAGACTTTCCCTGGTAAAACACAGGGTGCGAGCCCCGGGAAAGGCACTTCAATCGGAAAAAAAAATAATGGGCAACGGACGGGGGGGATCGACCACAGTTATTCTTCAGAAGTGAGGTTTCAACGACAACGGCTCCCGCCTGGTATTTCCTTACAATGTATTTCCTTACAATTCATGTACGCATTGCGCGTTTGCGTGGGGCTTCCTCGCACTTTATTCAGACGATGCGCCTTCGGCGATCCGGAATCACGCTCTCGTTTTGTTTTTTCTCACGTTCTTCTTGCGAATCGCGCTATGGTTCGAGACTTCTTCCCGATTCATGCAGGACCCACTCTTCAGCAACCCTTGCTCGACCTGGTCGCCTGGGCCCGCTTTCCGACCTGCCCGCCATGGGTTTGCCATCCCGATTTGCTCTTTTGGTTATTGTTTTCTGCTCCGTGCTCTCATCCTGCTATTTCATTTCGTGCTCCATTATTATCCCTCCCGCCTCCTCCCGTCCTCCCTTTGTTTTAGTAGCTGCGCTAATGCATGTGGCACGCAAGGAAGATAGACCCCCAAGGCGGTACGATCGAAGACGGCGAGTGCGGATACCGAGGGTCTGGGGTACACGTATCGGTTGGCACGCGAGCAGGTAGGAGCGAACAGTATTCAATTGATTGTTGTTGTTGTTGGTGCTGGTGTTGGTGTTGATGTTGATGTTGGTGTTGTTAACGAAACCGTTCGCTGGCGCCCCCCCGGGCAAAGCAACGCAATGCAACGCAACGGGCGCAAGGGAGGAGGAGTGTGGCAGGAGAGGGAGGAGGAACACCAGCAGGAGGAGAGGGAGGAGGAGGACGCAGCCGTTGTGGCGTTCCTGTGCGTCCCTGTCGTATACCACGGTTAATACTTTTACGACGACTAGCACTCGTACGACTATGTCAACCACTATTACTACTACTACTACTACTACTACTACTACTATTACTACTACTACTACTACTACTACTACTACTACTACTACTACTACTACTACTACTACTACTACTACTACTACTACTACTACTACTACTACTACTACTACTACTACTACTACTACTACTACTACTACTACTACTACTACTACTACTACTACTACTACTACTACTACTACTACTACTACCACTACTACTACTACTACTACTACTACGACTACTACTACTACTACTACTACTACTACTACTACTACTACTCTTACTACTCTTACTACTACTACTACTACTACTACTACGACTACGATCACCGCGATCACTACTACTACTACTACTACTACTACTACTACTACTACTACTACTACTACTACTACTACTACTACTACTACTACTACTACTACTACTACTACTACGACGACTTCTACCACTACTGCCACTACTAGTACTACTGCCGCTACTGCTGCTATCACTACTGCCACTAGTATTACTAGAACGACGCACTATTAGTAAACCAGCTACTAGTACAACGAACACGCAAACTATTATTACTACGATTTTTTCATTAATGTATATACCTACTACGTACTCATACGCACAGCGAGCAAGTACTACGACTACGTACTACGTACTGCGTGTTGGTTTCTACGTATTACGTTCTTACGTATGTGCGTACGTGCGTATTACCAGTACGATTTACTACCACTACGACCACGAATATTATTACGATTATTAGTAACGCTATTATTGATACCGCTACGACTGCTCTTCGTATTACTACGACGACTATCACCTCTAGTACTACTACGACGACGACGACGACGACGACGACTACTACTACTACTGCGACTCTTATTTCTGCTAGTTCGACTCTTGCCATTCATTCTACTCTCGCGACCCTAGCTATTACTACGACGAGTGCCACCTCTATCTACTACTACCAATACTACTAGTACTATTTCCGCTACTATCATCACTACTACTGGTACGACCACGACTACGCCTACGACTATCATTACGACGGCTATTGCTACTACTACGACCTCTACTATTATTACCACTACGGCTACGACTAGTATTATCACGACTTCTGTTATTATTTCTACTACTATGTTTATTGTTCTTACTATTACTTTCACTACGACGACGACGACGACGACGACGACGACGACGACGACGACTACTACTACTACTACTACTACTACTACTACCATTATCATTACCACTACGATGGATGTCCTGTGATTTCCCCAAGGATTCCGGATGCTGCCCTAAGGCTTGTGAAAGCCTCCATAGGTAGTCCTGAGGATTACCTTTGGGTTCCTAAGGATTTCTTGTCTAGCATTCCTGAAGATGCCCCGGGGATTTCTAAGGTTTCCTCCGGGATTCTCAAGGATGCCCTAAGGAATGCTGAGGGATGTGTTGAGATGTCCTGAGGTATCCGAAGGAGTTCTGGGGGAGTCTTGAGGATTCCGAAGGGTGCCGCCAGGATTTCCTAGGGAGCGCTACAGAGTCCCAACTCGGGATTCCTAAGGATTCCAAGGGGGGTTCCGAAGGATTCCCCAAGGATCCCCGATGGTTTCCGAAGGGTTTTAGTAGGGAGTGTTCGAGATGTTTGAAGGAGTGTTAAGGATTCCCTAGGGCGCGCTAGCGATTTTTCGAAGGATGCCCAAGTGATCCCGGCGGTCCCCCAAAGTTTCCCTAAGGATTCCTTGCGCCTTAGGGATTCCGAATGGATTCCCTACACATTCCCCATGGATTCGTGAGGATTTCTTGGGGCTGCCGAAGGACTCCCTATAGAGTGCTAAGGATTCCTTAGGGAGTGCTCGCGATTCCGCTGGAATTTCTAAGGATTCCTTAAGGATGCCCTTAGGATTCCTTAGGGAGTCTTCAGGATCCCTAGGAATTTCCACGGGAGCCGCCAGGATTTCCGAATGGCGTGCTAAGGATTCCGTAGGGATTGCTATTTATTCCGTCGGGATTGCCAAGGTTCCCGTAGTGAATGCTAAGGATGCCTCAGGGAATGCTAAGGATTCCGTAGGGCGTGCTAAGGATTCCGTAGGGAGTGCAAAAGGTTCCGTAGGGAGTGTTCAGGATTCCGCAGGGAATGCTAAGGATTCCGCAAGAGAGCCAACGATTGCTTGGGGATGGCAGAAGAATTGGTCGGGAGCGCTAAGGATTTTTCCGGGAGTGCGATGGATTCCCTAGGGATCCCCCGGGGATTCTTAGATCCCCTTAGGACCCCGAAGGATTCCTTAGGATCTCTTAAGGATTTCCTAAAAAACCCAGAAGAATCCCGAAGGATCCCTTAGAATTCCTTCGGAATTCCGGGATCCCCGAGGGATCCCGAATGATTTTTGGAGTTCCCTAGGGAGAGTGAAGGATTCCCTACGGTTTCTTTGCGAATTCTAAAAGATTCCTTCGGCCGCATAAGAGTTTTATAGGGTCCTCTGGGACCCTACGGGATTTTATTGGATTCGTACAGGAATCCGATAAAGATCCGATGGGGGTCGTATAGGATGTAGGACCCGATGGGATTCGCATAAGAGCCTCATAGGCTCCAATGGGACCCGTCTACGGTTACTACTACGACGACGGCCCTACTCTGACCACTCGTGCTACTACTCTTGCTACTACGACTACTTCTACTACTACTACTACCACTACTTCTACTACTACCACCACCACCACTACTACTACTACTACTACTACTACTGCTACTACCACTACTACTACGACGACGACTACTACTACTACTACTACTACTACGACTACGATCACCGCGATCACGACTACTACTACTACTACTACTACGACGACTTCTACCACTACTGCCACTACTATTACTACTGCCGCTACTGCTGCTATCACTACTGCCACTAGTATTACTAGAACGACGCACTATTAGTAAACCAGCTACTAGTACAACGAACACGCAAACTATTATTACTACGAATTTTTCATTAATGTATATACCTACTACGTACTCATACGCACAGCGAGCAAGTACTACGACTACGTACTACGTACTGCGTGTTGGTTTCTACGTATTACGTTCTTACGTATGTGCGTACGTGCGTATTACCAGTACGATTTACTACCACTACGACCACGAATATTATTACGATTATTAGTAACGCTATTATTGATACCGCTACGACTGCTCTTCGTATTACTACGACGACTATCACCTCTAGTACTACTACGACGACGACGACGATTACTACTACTACTACTACTGCGACTCTTATTTCTGCTAGTTCGACTCTTGCCATTCATTCTACTCTCGCGACCCTAGCTATTACTACGACGACTGCCACCTCTATCTACTACTACCAATACTACTAGTACTATTTCCGCTACTATCATCACTACTACTGGTACGACCACGACTACGCCTACGACTATCATTACGACGGCTATTGCTACTACTACGACCTCTACTATTATTACCACTACGGCTACGACTAGTATTATCACGACTTCTGTTTTTTTTTCTACTACTATGTTTATTGTTCTTACTATTACTTTCACTACGACGACGACGACGACGACGACGACGACGACTACTACTACTACTACTACTACTACCACTATCATTACCACTACGATGGATGTCCTGTGATTTCCCCAAGGATTCCGGATGCTGCCCTAAGGCTTGTGAAAGCCTCCATAGGTGGTCCTGAGGATTACCTTTGGGTTCCTAAGGATTTCTTGTCTAGCATTCCTGAAGATGCCCCGGGGATTTCTAAGGTTTCCTCCGGGATTCTCAAGGATGCCCTAAGGAATGCTGAGGGATGTGTTGAGATGTCCTGAGGTATCCGAAGGAGTTCTGGGGGAGTCTTGAGGATTCCGAAGGGTGCCGCCAGGATTTCCTAGGGAGCGCTACAGAGTCCCAACTCGGGATTCCTAAGGATTCCAAGGGGGGTTCCGAAGGATTCCCCAAGGATCCCCGATGGTTTCCGAAGGGTTTTAAAAGGGAGTGTTCGAGATGTTTGAAGGAGTGTTAAGGATTCCCTAGGGCGCGCTAGCGATTTTTCGAAGGATGCCCAAGTGATCCCGGCGGTTCCCCAAAGTTTCCCTAAGGATTCCTTGCGCCTTAGGGATTCCGAATGGATTCCCTACACATTCCCCATGGATTCGTAAGGATTTCTTGGGGCTGCCGAAGGACTCCCTATAGAGTGCTAAGGATTCCTTAGGGAGTGCTCGCGATTCCGCTGGAATTTCTAAGGATTCCTTAAGGATGCCCTTAGGATTCCTTAGGGAGTCTTCAGGATCCCTAGGAATTCCCACGGGAGCCGCCAGGATTTCCGAATGGCGTGCTAAGGATTCCGTAGGGATTGCTATTTATTCCGTCGGGATTGCCAAGGTTCCCGTAGTGAATGCTAAGGATGCCTCAGGGAATGCTAAGGATTCCGTAGGGCGTGCTAAGGATTCCGTAGGGAGTGCAAAAGGTTCCGTAGGGAGTGTTCAGGATTCCGCAGGGAATGCTAAGGATTCCGCAAGAGAGCCAACGATTGCTTGGGGATGGCAGAAGAATTGGTCGGGAGCGCTAAGGATTTTTCCGGGAGTGCGATGGATTCCCTAGGGATCCCCCGGGGATTCTTAGATCCCCTTAGGACCCCGAAGGATTCCTTAGGATCTCTTAAGGATTTCCTAAAAGACCCAGAAGAATCCCGAAGGATCCCTTAGAATTCCTTCGGAATTCCGGGATCCCCGAGGGATCCCGAATGATTTTTGGAGTTCCCTAGGGAGAGTGAAGGATTCCCTACGGTTTCTTTGCGAATTCTAAAAGATTCCTTCGGCCGCATAAGAGTTTTATAGGGTCCTCTGGGACCCTACGGGATTTTATTGGATTCGTACAGGAATCCGATAAAGATCCGATGGGGGTCGTATGGGATGTAGGACCCGATGGGATTCGCATAAGAGCCTCATAGGCTCCAATGGTACCCGTCTACGGTTACTACTACGGCGACGGCCCTACTCTGACCACTCGTGCTACTACTCTTGCTACTACGACTACTTCTACTACTACTACTACCACTACTTCTACTACTACTACCACCACCACTACTACTACTACTACTACAACTACTACTACTACTACTACTACTACTACTACTACTACTACTACTACTACTACCACTACTACCACTACTACTACGACTACTACTACTACTACTACTACTACTACTACTACTACTACTACTACTACTACTACTACTACTACGACTACTACTACTCTACTACTACTACTACTACTACTACTACTACTACGACTACTACTACTACTACTACTACTACTACTACTACTATTACGACTGCTAGTACTGCGATTATATTGCTACTCTACTACTACTACTGCACTACTACTACTGCTACTTCTTCTCTACTCTACTGCTACACTACGCCTAACTACTACTACTACTACTACTACTACTACTACTACTACTACTACTACTACTACTACTACTACTTTGACTACTGCGACTACTACGACTACTATGACCACTACGACTACTACGACCATTACTAGTACTACTACTACTACTATCACTATTACCACTACTACTAGTACGACTACTACGATTCCTGCTACTACTACTACTACTACTACTACTGCCGCTACTACTACTACTACTACTACTGTTACTTTCACTACTACTACGACTACTACTACTACTACTACTACTACTACTACTACTACTACTGCTACTCCTGCTGCTGCTAGTAGTACTTTTACTACTACGACGACGTCGAAAACGACGACGACGACGGCGACTACTACTACTACGACTACTACGACTACGATTGCTACTCGTATTCTGTCTACCCCCACGTCTCCTAGTTCTACGAGCACTACTCCTACCACTCCTCCTGCTCTCATTTTTCTTGATAGTATCACTTTTGCGATTGCTTCTTTTACTTCTAGTACAACAACCAAGATTACTAATACTACGACGAGTACTACTTCTATCACTACTACCACTGCCACTACCACTACCAGAACCATTTCGACCACCACTACTATTACTTCTATTACTACTACTACTACTACTACTACTACTACCACCACTACTACTACTACTACTACTACTACTACTACTACTACCACTACCACTACCACTACCACTACCACCACCACTACTACTACGACTACTACTACTACTACTACTACGACTACGACCGCGAGTACTGCGACTACTACTACTACTACTACTAGTACTACTGCTACTACGACTACTACTACTACTACTACTACTACTACTACTACTACTACTACTACTATTACTACTGAAAGCCACTACTACTACTACTACTACTACGAGCATTCGTATTTTTATTATTACTCCTACTACTATTATCATAATAACTACTACTACTACTACTACTATCACTATTATTATTACTACTACTACTACTACTACTGCTACTACTACGACTACTACTACTACTACCACTACTACTACTACTACTACTACTACTACTACTATTACGACGACGACGGCTACTACTACTATTACTACTACTACTACTACTACTACGACTACTACTACTACTACTACTACTACTACTACTACTACTACTACTACTACTACTACACTTGCGACTACGACTACGAATACGACGGCTACGACGACTTCTATAACCACGACGACTACTACTACCCTATAGGATCAACCCCGTAGGGATTTCATCGGATTCCTTGAAATTCTGGAGGATCTGTTGTAGAGATCTAAAGGATCCTCCAGGGATGCTATATCATCCCCTGCGGATTTTACAGGACCCCATAGGGATTCAATTGCATCCCCGAAGGTTTCTACAGCATCCCCCAAGGATCCTACAGGAGTCCCGAGGGAGTCGACAGGACCCCCTGTACGATACCGAAGGAGTCTGCAGCTCCGAGGCCGGCTTGGTGGAGCGCGCATATTTTGCGTTCGTGGGAATATGTGGGCTGCCCCAAGGGGCCCGAAGGACCCCAGACGATTTCCAACGGCTTCATGTGGATCCCTATGCTGGCCGTGTGGCGCGTAGCGTTGCGCTGCGTGGCGTTGCATTGGGGGGGGGAGCGCAGGGTACACCAGTGGACGGTTTCACTACAGGGAGCGAAGCAGCGAATTGGTGTACTTGGTGTTGGTACACCAGCTAGTTGATTTGCCTTGTTGTTGTGGCTGTTGTTGTTGAATTCGCCTCCAAAAAAATATTGTTGATCTCCGAATGCGGTTCCGCGCGCTCTCGTCTTGACGCCGGCTGCATTTTCTCTGAAAACGAGGCTCCCGCTCGAGCGTTGGTTTGGGCCTACATGTGGGCCCTTGGAGTCCCAGCTACGACAACAACGGCTCCCGCTCGATATATTTTCATAATTTGCCCCGAGACACCCTGGCCAGAGAGGCTCCCGAACTCAGGAACGGCGCTCTCGCTCTCGCTCAGAACCTCAGCCCTCACACAAGCCCAAGAAACCCCGCGCCTTACGCCCCCTCGGCTCTTCTTCCTGACCTCCAGGAGATACTCTGCACGAACCTCCCTCTGCATGCGCACCTGGCACAGAGTCCCTCCAGACACCTCCGCAGCTAATCGCGGCGCCCTGAAGCGGCTAGTGCGAACACTTTTGACAAGATTGCGGAAAGACATTTGGAACAGCCTTTGGGTGAAGTCCTCCTGCCAGGCGTTGTGGACACGGGCCCCGCCGCACCCTCGCGCGCGTGCCCACCCGCGCGCGCGCGCGCCCGTCGTCCGCTTGCCGTCGTGTGTTGCGGCTGCCCTCCACCTTGGTTGGCCGTGTACATGTTGGTGGGTCCAGCCCGGGGGCGGCCTTTCGGTCCACGCATCATCCTCACCTCACAGCATACCAAGGCTAGCGGAGCGCAGCGAGCTTCAAGTCTTTGACGTGTGCATGTTTATATATACATGTATACAAGTGTGTGCGTATGCAGACATGTATGTATGCATGCATGCATGATTGCATGCATGATTGTATGTATGATATGTATGTGTATGTGTATGTATGTGTGTATGTATGCACGCATGTATGAATGTCTATTTGTGATACATGCATGCATGTATGATTGTATGTATGTATGTATGTATGTATGTATGTATGTATGTATGTATGTGTGTGTATGTATGTATGTATGTATGTATGTATGTATGCACACATGCATATATGTATGTACACATTTATGGAGGAATGTAGTTATTGCATGTATGTGCACCGATGCGTGTTTATTGCAACACGTAGAGTGGTGTGCTACAAACATTACTTCACAGACATAGCACCGCATACATCGCACAACGTAGACTGTCCCACATATGATGCAAGACATAGGCTGCGCCATATGCATCGTACAACACATGTTGCTGATCATGCGCTGTTTGAAGTCCATGCTTGCTGACAAATCAGGGCAGGTGTTAGCGAGCGTTGCTCTTTTCGACATAGCCTACCGCGCCAACAACCTGCTTCTGCATCTAGTACGCGCGGGCAGCCGATGAGGGTTGGTCTTCGGTGCGTTGAGCAGGCTTCAGGCCGAGGTGGGTCGCACGCGATCCCTGGAATCCAGCAGAGCGACTCAACCCACTCTTCTGAGGTACCAGATCACGAGAGCTTTGTGTACCCTCGCAATTCCGTCGCTGGAGTCGGTTTGCGTCTGGAAATCTATGAGGTAGCACCAACTTGCCCTCGAATGGCCTCGGTCTAGAGTCGATCAGCGTCGGTTTGCAAGAGCCAACAATCTGATATGTCATGGGAACCTTTCGCCACTGGTGGGAGCTCAGCTCCTCGGTCGCTGATGCCTCACCCTTTGCAGCCCGATGGCCCCTGTACGATGGGGGCCGGCGGGTGTCCTGGCCACGGGAGGGATCGGGTATTTGTGTGGGTTTGCAGAGGCGGAGAAGGCAGCGCGGCGGAGGAGGAGGAGGATGAGAAGGAATAAGGAGGAGGAGGAGCAGGAGGAGGAGGAGGAGGAGAGGAGGAGGAGGAATAACGCGGAGGATGATGATGATGAGGAGGAGGAGGAGGAGAGGAGGAGGATACGGAGGAGTAGGAGGATAAGGAGGAGGAGGAGGATAAGGGGGAGGAGAAGGATAAGGAGGAGGAGGAAAGGAGGAGGAGGAGGAGAGGAGGAGAGGAGAGGGCAACGCGGCGGCGGCGGAGGAGGAAGAGGAGGAACACTGACGGCGCCGCCCAGCCAAGCAGCCAGGCAGGCGCAGCATGGGGCGGATTGCCGTGGGCCTGACCGTGCGCCCCCTTGTCCTGCCTGCTGGCCCGCCTCTGCTTTCTCGTCTCCTCGGCAGCCATGAGGAGGACGCAGAGGAGGAGGAGGACGAGGACGAGGACGAGGACGAGGAGGAGAAGAGGAGGAGGACGAGGAGGAGGAGAAGAGGAGGAGGAGGTGGGACGAGGAGGAGGAGAAGAGGATGAGGAGGAGGAGGAGGAGGAGAGGGACGAGGAGGAGGAGGAGGACGAGGAGGAGAAGAGGAGGAAAAGAGGAGAAGAGGAGAAGTGGAGGAGCATCGAAGCGCAGGAAGTGCGAGGATCGAGATCTTGGAGCGTCGCTGGCCCTTCTGGGGCCTCCTGGAGCGCCCTCGTCCGCAAGGCCTGGCGTTCCCAACCCGCGTGGGGGCAGCTCCGTTCCCTCCTCCGCCTCTCTCCTTCCTCCACGGACCGCCCTCATCACGCCTCGCTGTCCCTCCTGCTCCTGCCCCATGTTTCTCCTCCTCCCCCTTCCTCTCCTCCTCGCACCCGAGCCCCTCACGCGGAGGCCCCGCCAGGCCGTGAGCGCCAGCAGGACCCCCGCAGACCTCGGTCCTCCTCGAGCCTC
The DNA here is from genome assembly GCA_963575745.1 of Prorocentrum cordatum. Taxonomy (NCBI): domain Eukaryota; class Dinophyceae; order Prorocentrales; family Prorocentraceae; genus Prorocentrum; species Prorocentrum cordatum. The sequence goes on along the minus strand of CAUYUJ010017124.1, from coordinate 48,674 downwards.
CGACTCCGCTCCTCCTCCTGGGGCCGCTGCCTCCCGCGCCCGCCCATCCCGCTGCCGGCCGCCGCGGAGGCGAGACTCGTGCGAGCCGGCGCTGGCGCCGCTTCCGGCGCCGTCTCCGCCGCAGCGTGCCCTGGGAGTGGGGAGCGTGCCCTGTCAAGCAGTGGCGAAGCGTCCCCGCTCGCCTATTAGCCTCACCGAACCATGTTCTGAGAACCTTTTCTGTGGTTCCCACGAAATGTGCTTAGCACAGTTCTGGCGGAGACTGTCCTGTTTGAACACATCGGAATTATGTTCTGAGAACATTGCTTTTGTGATTAAAACATTTGTGGCTTCTAAGAACATTTCGTGGTAGGACTATAGGAATGCCGGGACGGCCGGTCCCTGCACAACCTTGGGTGCGGGCCCCATATTTCCGGCGTCTGTCGATTGCACTGTCTCGCAAGCAGAGTCGGACTTGAACGGTGTTTTTGGTGATTCCGTGGGCCGTGTTCGCTTCGACTCGAGACAAAAAAAGCGAGGGAGAACGAACAAAACAAGACGAAAACGGAAGACACCGTGTAGGTTCAGCCCCGCTCACGAGCGCGAAGGAAGCCCCGTGGCACGGAGGGGGCGGCAGGGAGGCGGAGGGCGGGGGAGTGGAGGGGGGGCGCGGGGAGGCGGGCGCCCGAGCGCGGCGCCGTGGTTTCACGAGTTCAGCTCGGGCGCCCCAGGCCGCTCGGCCAATGCCCCCAGCGTCGTCCTCCTCCCCCCCCTCCTGCTCCTCCTCCTCCTCCTCCTCCTCCTCCTCCTCCCCCTCCTCCTCCTCCTCCCCCTCCTCCTCCTCCTCCTCCTCCTCCTCCTCCTCCTCCTCCCCCCTCGTCCTCCTCCTCCTCCTCCTCCTCTTTCTCCCCCTCCCCTCCTCCTCCTCCTCCCTCCCCCCCTCCTCATCCTCCTCGTCCTCCTCCTCCTCCTCCCTCGTCCTCCTCCTCCTCCTCCCCCCCCCTCCTCCTCCTCCTCCTCCTCCCTCCTCCTCCTCCTCCTCCTCCTCCTTCCCGCGAACCCTGCCGGGGTCCCCCGGGTCGTCGACTGCACCGCGGCGGCAGCGGCGTGCGCGCTCGGAAGGGGCCGCCCCGCTGCCCCCGAGAAGAAGCTGCGCGCAGAGGGGGTCCCTCCCGGTTCAGAGGTCCCATAGGCTACAGTCGAGTTTGATTCGTAGGTCGACCCTGTCCAAACAAGGGTACCCTTGTGTCCTGTGTTTCGCGACCCATGCCCTCTACGTTCCACTGGCAGTGTGGCCATCGGAAGAGTCTTGTGTCCTCTCGCGTGTCCTCTCCAATCCACCCCGACTGTAGGGCCACCACGAGAGTGCGAAGTCAGTCGCTCTTCGCGGTCTGGGCACAGAGGGGGTCCCTCCTGGCCCAGAGGTCCTATAGGCCAGGGCTACCACGAGGGTGCGAAGTCAGTCGCTCTTCGCAGTCTGGGCACGGAGGGGGCCCCTCCTGGCCCAGAGGTCCTATAGGCCAGGGCCACACGAGGGTGCGAAGTCAGTCGCCCTTCGCGGTGTGGGCGATCTCAGAGCGAGAGCGCCAAGAGGATCGCGCTCCGCGGAGCGCGGAGCGCGAAGACAGTTGCCCCAGGAGTGTTGTGACCGAGCCCTGCAACAAAATACTGGACACAGCGATTGACAGCATCTTCTCCGCGTCTGAGGGCCGTTTCCGGACCCATGGGACCGACATAGCACAACAGATGATGAAAGCCGGGCCCTTTGGTCCCCAGGGGGCGGTGGACATGATACACGTGTGCCGTTGCCCAAATACATCCACATCCACCGTCCCTCGAGGTCCCCCAAAGATCGAACCTCGAGGCGGTGGTCACGGAGAACTCATCGCCTCGGAGGAGGTGTCCGCCTCGTGGCCCTCGGTGCGCAGTTGCTGCTCTGTCCGTTGGGGGGCAAGCCACGGCGGGTCGCAGCTCGAGAAGCCCGCCAGGGCGGGCCCGGGCGGGCGCCCGCCGGGAGCGTCGCGCCCCCGTCTTCTGAGCAGGACAAGGTAGCGTTACGAGTGAACACAAAACTCGGGCTGGACGAAAGGAGGAATTGGTTCGATGTCTGTTCATGGGAGCCTTGGTCGGCGACATTGAAATCAGTTTTTCCTGCATGTGGACAGCGTGGGGCCTCATTTGGCCCATCCTCATGTTCCTCCTCTCCCCTCCCGTTCCCCCTCCCCCTCTTCGTTCTCCTAGCCCCCACGAGGCCAATCCAAGTCTGGTCCAAATCTGGTCCAAATGTGTTCCAAATCCGGTCCAAATCAGGCCCAAATTGGACAGTGCCGGGGGGCACGCAGGCTCCCATGGAACGGATACCAAAAAGGTAGCGTTATGAGTGAACACAGAACTCGGGCTGGACGAAAGGGGGGGATTGGGGAAGGGGGATTACGAAATCTGTTGCATGCAGCTGGTTTCGGCCCCACCGAGGGGCCCATTCCTCGATGCATGGCCGCCTCTGCTCCGGGAGGCGCCGGGAAATCAGCTTGGTGAGCCGATTTTCAGCCCCCCCCTTTGCTATCCCCCCTTTCGCCCGACCCGAAACGCCGGTAGAATGAATATAAACACCCGGTTTCTGTATTCATTGATTCATCCATTGTTTCATGAATGTATTCGGTCATGCATTCATTGGTTGGTATAGTCGTTCGTTTGATTGTCGCATTCGTCAGTCGGTTTGTGTAGAGTTCGCTCTTGAATGATTAGCGGCACGGATAATGCCGACAACAGTAACACGGTAATCATCTATGCTCAAGTTTTTTAGCGGCGGAGTCCTTGGGCACTGCATGCTTCCTGGCCCGGCCGCCGCGGTGCAGAGGGTCCCAGGTGGGGCCAATCTCAAGGTGGGGCTCTGGAGGGGGGCCGAGCTCTTCGCACAGTACCTCGCCTTCTCGCACGGCGTGCCCGCCTGCCCTGACTGCAGGCTCTCTTGCCCCGTGGCGAATCTCATGTGTCCGAGCTTTCCTGTGGCCAACCTGACTTGCCCCGCCCCGGTGGTGCAGCTCTCGTGTCCCCCGCTGCCCGTGCTCAACGTCTCGTGCCCCGCCGTGTACCCCTTGCAGGCCGAGGGCGACGTCCTCGGCTTCGACGCGGCGTCGCTGGCCGTCGGGGGCGTCACGGGGGTGTTGGGGGCAGCCGCCTCCAGTCCGAGCAGGTGCCGTCGGCGGCGGCGCACGGGCGCCGAGGCGGAGGGGGACCTGGGCGAGCTCGCGAGGGCTCAAGTGGCGCAGGTGAGGCGACGCCCTCTACTCCGCCAGGCGTGAGATGGCGGCGCCTGGAGATTGGTTGCTGATCAGGTACGATGTGCCCGGTCCTGAGTTTTTTTTTTTTTTTTTTTTTTTTTTTTTTTCACGAGATGGTGGTGACTGGCGTCTCTGCCGCGGAGCCGTCCCTGCTCGCGACGTTCACGAATGACGGCGACCACTACGCCGAGGACGTCAGCCAGCAGAACGATGACATCGCGGAGGTGAAGTGGCTCGCGCGGCCTGGCGACGCACCGCCAGGCGTCGACCCTCGCAGGATCTACAGGTTTCAGAACCCGCCCGACGCCGCCGCGCTGGAGCAGCTCAAACGCGACGGAGCCCTCATGGTGGGGGGCCACGCTGGTCAGGTCGTGCCAGCAGCCGCGGGGGCTGCCCCCCAGGCGGCGGCTGGGGCGGGCGCTGCGGGGGCGGGGGCCGCCCGCGGCCCAGGCATCGCGGGCGTGGTCGGGCGCGCAGGCGCAGCGGCGCCTCCCGCCCCCCCACCCCAGGCTCGGCGTGGGTCGCCGTGGAGGACCACCGCGGCTACGCGCGGGGGCAGGAGTTCCCCGACCCCCTCCCCGACGGCTCCGCGATCCCCGGGGACTGCGCTGTGGTGGAGCTCCCAGTGGGCAAGATCGCGGCCCGCCTCGTCGCCCGCCGCGACCTCGAGAGCTACGTGGTCGACGATATGAGGGCCATGCCCGCGAAGTTCAACGGCGAGGGAGTGCGCGGGCGGCCCGTCGCCGAGGCCGTGGACAACCAGGTGCCGGATGAGCCAGAGGGCGGGGTCCTGCTACAGGGGTCTCGCACCGCGCTGCCGCCTGCGCGCTCATGGTCAGAGAAAAGCGCCATGAGACAGATGTTGCCTTTTGGATAGGATCCGGGAGGGGGGGGGCCTGGGATGCTGTTTTTGGCCCCCGCGTGCTCCAGATGGATATGTGATCTCGACCGTAGGCGCCGTTGGCTCGGAGTGGTAAATTAGGGGTGTGAGCTCGGGCGTAGGCGTGCGAACTCGAACGCAAGTGGTTTGGGCGGTCCTGTACTTTTGTATATATCTTGGATTGTTCTCACTCCATGTAGAGCAGTGCGCGAGCATCACGAAAAGAAAACAAACTCACGACACAGTGCAATGTCATAACACAGGAAACATGAAATAAACAAAATAAACATATAACAATACTACTCATGCTCCCCCTTCTCCGACCCTCTGCTGTTTCTTTTTGCCCCCCCCCCCCCCCCCATTCCTCTCATCTCCTCCTCCTTCTCCCCCCTCGCCCCTTCCCAGCAAGAAGAAAGAAAACGGGGGGGGGGTAATGAGGAAGAATACACGAGGAAGAGGAGTAGGATAAGGAGGAGGAGGGTGAGGATGAGGAGCGGAAGGAACAGAAAGAGGACAGAAGCAGGAGCAGGAAGGGAAGGTGCAGGAGACAGATGGCCCTGAGATGGAGATTGCGTCGCCGCCCTGGCCCAAGAAGGTTTCAGGTGGGGGCGTGAACCCGAGGAGGCCACGAGCCTCCCATTTAGCTGGTTGTCCAGTCGGCACCATGGCGGGGAAGTCGGCGGCGGCCAAGGGCGCCCCCAAAGTGCTGAAGGTCCTGAAGGATCACTTGATGGCCAACCCCGAGGAGGCGGCGGGCCTCTTGGCGGCTGTGCAATCGGGGGAGTCCAGCGCGAAGAAGCAGGGGGAGTCTGGAGACACCTTGACTTCGCTCATGACGTTGGCCAGGATGAGCCCCGATGAGTTGATCAGGATGCTGAACCGGTGGCCGCCGAACATGACGGAGCACATGTGGAAGAAGGCGCGCGCCGCGAAGTACGCTGACCACGAGAAAGACGACAAGGTCATCCAGAAGGCTTTCGGCGTGATGACGGGCGAGGATATGCAGGCCAAAACGCCGACTCGCAGCAGGGCGGTGAACGTGGACATCTACACCGCAAGGAGGGCGACGTTCGCCACTCAGCCGATGCTCGCGCTGAATCCCGACTTCACAATCAACTGCGACAAGCGCGGCCCGTGCACGCTGGCGGGCCCCGTGCAGCGCGAGGGCGAGGACGCGCGCCAGTTCACCAAGCTGCTCTTTCGCCACCTCAACGCGATGGTGTCGCACGGACGGAAAAGGGAGGAGGAGGAGAGGAGAGGGGATGGGTTTAGGAAGCAAGTGAATGGGAATCAGGAGGAGGAGGAGGAGGAGGAGGAGGAGGAGGAGGAGGAGGGGGAGGAGGGGCAACCACACCTTTTTGGTTTTCTGGCGCTCCAAGACGGTGCAAGAGGCCCCCGAGCCGCCCCGAGACGGCCCAAGAGACTTCCCAGAGGTCCCCAAGACGGCCCAAGAGGGCCCCAAGACGGCCCAAGAGGCGCCCACGACGGCCCAAGAGGGCCCCGAGACAGGGGGCCCAGAGGGGGGGGGCCACGAACCGAGAGCTTGGGCGTTCCGGCCGCCCCAAGAGGCCGCCAGGAGATCCCGAAAGGCTTCCAAGAGGCCCCGAGTGGCCCCCAGGAGCCTTCCCAAGAGGCCCCAGGAGATCCCCAAGAGGCCCCAGAAAGGCCCCCCAAGAGGCCTCGAACCAGCCTCCAGGAGACCCCCGAGAGGCCAACCACGAGATCCCAGCGAGCGCCCAGTGGGCCGCGTACCGCATGCCCACTACCCAGGCACGGTGGCGGGTTATCTACTTAGTAGATAACCCGCATTTGCGTTCCGTCCTCACCCTCGACCTCGCCCGTGCATCAGCATGTTCTCCCCCCTCTCCCCTTCCCCCCCCCCGTCCTCTCAGGCGGGCCCCCCGAGCAAAATCACGCGCGTCGAGGGCGACGCGTACATCGCCGACAACTTTGACCACGAGCGCGCCGACGTCACCAACAAGACGAACGACTTCAAGAAGAACTGCCTCGACCTCATCGGCGAGGCGGCGATCGGGCCCTGCAGCATCCAGAAGACGATCCTCAAGCAGGCGGGCATCGTGCGCAAGGTTGAGGACGTCGACCAGAAGCTCGCGGAGATGGCTGCGACCCAGGCCGCGGAGAAGGGTGCCAGTGGTGCCGCCTCGTCAGCGTCGGGACTGAAGCCGAAGAGGGCCATCAAGCGCACGGCCAGCGAGGTCTCCGTGCCAGACGAGCTCAAGTCGTGAGCTCAGGTGATACCGAGCCCTCTTCGAGCCGCCACTCTGGGGAGTAGGTAGGAGAAGTAGGGTTGGACGAGGGGGGGGGGGGGGGCTGGGGGATGAGGAGGGCGAGGAGGGGGATGGGGAAGCCCCATCCTGTCCCATGCCTCCTCCTGGCCACCGTCGCCCCCCCCTGGCCACCGTCGCCCTCCGCGCGCCCACTCATCGTCCTGGCCCGCCCCGCAAACGGAGTGCGAGTAGCCATCCGCGCAGGATCGACTCGCCAGCCTCGGAGCGACAAGGCAGGTGCGACGCGCCTGTCTTGTGGAAATGGGGTCCGCCTGCTTACTTTCGAACTCCTCCTCATCCCCCCCTCTTCTCCTCCGCGTTCTCCTCCCATCTCCCCCCTGCTCCCCATGGTCCTCTCCTACTCGTCCCCCAGGCCCCCCATTCCTTCCCCGTCCGCTCATCCTCCACCTCCGTATCATTATCCGCGTCAGGCTGCACCGCTGCCGATTGACGGGCTTAGGGGGTGATGTGAAGGGCGAGGGCGGATAAAAGGGAGGAGGAGGGGGAGGGGGGGGAGGAGGGGGAGGGGGGGGGAGGGAGAGGAGGAGGAAGATTGAGGTAGGAGGAGAGGAGGAGAGGGCGAAGGAGGGGGCGCAGGATGAGGATCAGGGGGCGAAGTGGGAAAGGAGGAGGCGAGGGCGAGGAGGGGGGGGATGAGTACAAATTGGAGGGTTGCGAGGAGGATGAGGATGGGCAATGGGGAGGAGGAGGAGGAGGAGGAGGAGGAGGAGGAGGAGGAGGAGGAGGAGGAGGAGAAGGGGGAGGAGGAGGAGGGGGAGGAGGAGGAGGGGTGAAAAAGGAGAGAAGCGGAAGGATGAGAGGAGTAAGGAGGAGGCAATGTGAGTAATGAGTAGCTACCCGTGTCTCGCGATGTACACCGCTCAAGCGTAGCCCGAGGCTGGCACCCCCTCTTCTGCGCGTGCGCCGCTGCGGCTTGCATGGGCGCGGACGAGCCTGCCCCGCCCCTTGCGGCGGAGCAGGGCGGGCTCCAGGAGGCGAAGCGCCACAGCTTCATCCGCCCGGCGCCGAACCGTGGCAAGCGCCGCGACGACGGGGCGCCAGTTAAGCTCTTGCACGGCGTGACGTTGGAGCCCATCGACCTCGAC